>PVJX010041362.1:0-14702 GCA_004027295.1 Dolichotis patagonum
GCCATAATGTTTTCTTTTCTTCAAAACAGCTGTTCATACCATCACACATAATAAAGTCAAACAAAACAGATTAAAACCATTCCAACTGATGAATGAAAACATTGAAAGGCTTCAAAGCAATGAAATGGGGAATCATGATTACAATAAAATCTTATATATTCTTACCAACTCTCATACTAGGGAGACTATACAGTATTTATGCATGTGAGTTTGGTTTATTTCACTTATAAGTATGGTCTTAAGTTGTGCCCATTTATTTATAAATATCTCAATGTGGTCATTCTTTATAGCTGAGTAGTACTCCATTGTGTAAAAATGCCACAACTTTTTTATCCATTCATCAGTGGATGGGCACAAATTGTGCTGCTATAAACATGGGTACACATATATCACTGTGGTATGATGTTTTCAGTTCTGGGAATATTCCTAGAAGTGGAATAGCTGGGTCAAATGGGACTTCCATACCCAGCTTTTTGAGGAATCTCCAGACTGACCTCCACAGTGGTTGCACCAGTCTACACTCCCACCAACAGTGCAGAAGAGTTCCTTTTTCCCCACAGCCTCTCCAGCATTTGTTGTTGGTAGTTTTTTTTTTTTTTTTAATCCTGGCCATTCTTTCTAGGGTGAGATGGAATCTCAGTGTGGTTTTAATTTGCATTTCTCCATGACTAATGATGATGAATAATAGAATTTTTTAACTCTTCAATTTTTTGGTATCTTTTCACAGACTTGATTTGCTAAATTGGTCATTTATGTTTTGTATCACTTTGTTAGCTCACCTGGCTTTTTATTAGTACCCTTTACAACCACTAATTATTTTGTTTATTAAGTCCATATTCTTGTATGCTTTTTAATCTCTATGTGAGACTACAGAGGATTTCATCTTTAAACTTGCCAAGCATCTTATTGGTTTATTATTTTTTTTCTTCATTACTTCATATAATTCTGTTGTTTGGCTTGCAATCTCTTTCCCATTAATGTCCTGTGCCTCAACCCTAGGGGAGTTGGGAATTTGTGGAGGCATTTTATGGCTTCATTTTTTCATGCTTCTATTGTACTTTGGTGCTGAAGGTTGAGTGTCAATTAAAGTAGAAACATTCTGTTGCTAGTATGGAGATCTCTTTAATTAGTGTGTGGTTCCCAATGAGGCACTCTGGGCATGCTTAACTATAGGCCAAACCTAATCACTTCTGTTAATTTGAGGAGGGAAGGGTGTAATGTAGTTGACTTTTCTACTGTTCCTCCAGAAATGAACCATAGTAATGTTGATATCACAGAGACAAACCAAATATTGAATATAGTAAATATCTGCAAAATGCAACAATTATACCACCATTAATGATAGAAAAGAATTCACCTATAATAGCATAGAATTAAGTAAATATTTAGAAATTAATCAAGCTTAATAGTAGTACTAATAGAAATGAGGGGAAGGAAAGGTGAAAGGAAAGAGATAAAATTGAAAAATAAAGAAGAGGGAAGTGAGGAGAGAAAAATGTGATAAAAGAATGAACTAAGGGAGAACCAGAGAAAGGCCCCAGAGACCCGGCCATGGCCATGGTGGAATCCAGGAGCCTGCACAAAGAAGCAATTCACCCGCCCTCTTGGTAAGCGCCTTCCTCAGGCGTGAGCCAGGAGGAGACACTGTAGTGTCTCTTGAACCTACCGTTGCACGGGCTTGGAATGAAACATCCCCCTCCCCCCCATTAGCAACCGGGGACAGAGGTCTGAGCATCTCTTGGCAAGATGACTGTATGCAACATAGCAAATATAGGGGTTCTCCTCTATCTTCTTTTTGAAAGCAAGTGTTGTTTTCAGTTTTGTTTCATTATGATTATTTGTTTTGCTCTATTCAATATTCTCTTTTGATTTATTTTATAATGTTCTGTCTTTGGTTTGATTTTGCTATACTTAATTAACTGGACAACTATTGTGAAGAAAATGAGATATACAAAGGTATCTATTACTGTTATATAGGTAACTTGCTGTGAGGTTCTGTATCAAATTCACTGCACTGTCTCAATTGGCTTTGTTATGTCTTGTTCTGTTGTATTTCTACCACCTTAAAAAAAAAAACAGAATTATATAAGGTGATTAAAGGAAATAACAACAAAACAGATCAGTAAGGTACCGAGCAAGTTTACACATGGTATAACTAAACAGATAATGGACTTAAAAAGCAAAAGGAGGAAAAGAAAGGTCTCTAAAGGTTATAACTGCATGTATGTTTAAGTGTGTAGGACTGATAACCGTATTACTAAATTTGTGTTGGATAGTTGAACAGAACTGTTTGCAGCTTCACTGTTTGAATGTCTACTTTGTATGCTTTAATTTTGTAACATGAACAACTATTTCTAAGAGGACAATATGTAATTTATCAACCAGTGATTTCTTACTATTTTTTAAAAAAATTCTGTACTATTTTCACCCTTTTTTGTTTTGCTTTTTTTCCTCTTTAAATAAAATTTAAAAAAAAGAATGAATTAAGGAGTAAAAGAAAATTAATAGAAGTAGATAAATGAAAAACAAAAATAAAAAGGAATAACACAAAAAGCAAAAGAATAGGAAACAGAAAAAAGCTTAAAGAACTGGCCCTACTTCCCCAAAAATAACAAAGAAAGAGATAAGTAAGTCCAAAAAATTTCCTCCGTGCATTTGAACACAAGGTTTGCTTTCAGGGCTGGCTATTTTGCAATCTGCCAGATATGGGGGAGGAATAGTGGATGACTCCTAAGTCCTATTTTGTTTTTATGTTCACTTTTTTTGGAGTGAATGATTTTTTTGCTTAATGTAGTCAGTCAATGATGCCTGTAGCCACTCCGGCACTCCGAGTTTCCCTGTCCCTTTGAACACCTCCCATCACTGCTTTCTGTCTAGTTTTATGGCCTTATGGGTTTGTGCGGGCCTTTCCCTGGCTCCAGCGCCCCTCTGCTCATACACCCCAGAAGGTGGCAGCTGTTCACGCTCTGTCCTAACTTAGGAAGGCCGAGTCGCACAAAGTTTCTAAGAACTCCCAGTTGTTTCAGGATCATGTGCTCTCTGAAAGCCTCTGAGGTTCACAGAGAGAAAACAATTCCTTCCTTGTAAGTTGTACATCAGATAGAGACAAGCCATCAAGAACTTGAGCTGAAATCCTCTGTAGTCTCACGTAGAGATTAAAAAGCAATTACCTTGAAAGAATGATTAGATCATCCATTTAGCAGTTGCTTCAGTGTCTTGTTTTAGAAGCCTTACTCTATTACCTCAGCAAGCAGAAAAGCAACCAATGGAAGTACTGAAAGCAAAAAGCTCGTTTTCATTCTAGGCTCATTCCTAATGTAAAAGTCAGTCTCTTATCAAATGAATTGTCAAATAATAGTTACTAGGGGTGTCTTGGATTGCGTCAAAAGGAGAAAATAAATGCTGGAAAAGGCAGGCGGCATGGGCCAGGCCTTTGGGTCATATAAAGCATGCACATTTGCCCATTATAGCCACCCCACATACAACCAGCCCAGAGGGGGACACTCAAGCCTGAGAAAGCCTGGCCAAGGAGGCGTAGCAGGGCTTGCACTGATGTAGAAGTTCTCCTCTTCCCAAAGAACTCCCAGGAAATACAAAATGTAACACTTCTACCTTCAACCTGTTTGTTCTACAACCTCAGACTTCCCACACCTCAGATTAAATAATATATGAATCTTATGGCTTTCACAACATGCAGATGTACACACACACACACACACACACACACACACACACACACATACACACACACACACACAAAACAGATTACATCATGTGGTCCTCCTCACAGGAGATGCTGTGCTCTTCTTAGCAATTTAATTCTCATACGCCACAGAGCAATCATATTCTTTAAAGTGGACTGATGTAGATATGATTTCATCCAATCCCTGATCTCACTGATGAGGGGAAGTACCCCGTGCCCCCGTTTAACAAATTTTCACTGTTCATCACCTGCTAGCACAGCACAGAGTTGTAGTGCACAATGGTGTGTAAGTCAGACCTGAGCGGAGTCCCACTGTCCAGCCTCAGGGTGCGGAAAGACAAGCAGGAGGAATGTGGTTTGCTGGGTGCTCTGCAGAGAGCCCCACAAAGATGAATGAATGTAAGGTATAGGGCATCAGGGAAGCCATAATGAGAAGGGAAAGGATGAGGCAGAGAAAGCCTCAGAGGAAGCAGCAGGTGTGTGAAAGTTGGAGGTGAAAGAGCTGCCCTTTGGGGGACAGGGGACTCCTTGACTGACACATAGTTGGAGGATAAAGATCCAGGTGAATCAAAGAGGGAAGTTTCGATTGCATTTGGACCCGAAACTTGTGAAAAGCAATTTGATTTAACTCTAGCTTGTGTGAACAGGGAGTGTGCAGTCAGGGGAAGCTGTATTATATCCCAGAAGCCACAGTAGATGTTTAGAATGGCTATAACAAAGGAATTAAGCTTTGCATAGGACAGAGGTCAGTTATAGATAATACATATATATTTAATAGGTAATAAAAGTTAAAATTAATGGTAAATTTCTGTGATTTTACTGAAAGTTCTTCATTTCTGCAGTGATTAATAATAGTTATATTCTGTGAGTTTTCACTATCTCCTATCTGGACTATTTTTATATTCTAAAATTATCCAAAATATGTTTTTTCCCCAAATTTTTACATTTTAGATAAAGAGACTTTGCAATAAAATTTTGTAAGTGATCTATTTATATTGAATGTCAGGAGATGTAAGCTTTCAATAATTATTGTTGAGCCTCTACCTTATATTCTAGACACTGGGGATATAGCAGTGACCAAAGCACAGGCAGCACCTGGTGTCATGGAGCTTCTGTTCTTGGTGAGGGACAGATTAGATGCCAGCCAAGTAATGAATATATAAATAATAGCTGAGGTGGAGTGACTGCTAGGAAGGAAAATAAGACAAAGTAAGAGCACAGGGAGAAATAGAGATTCTGTTTGTAGGAAGGTCAGGAAGCTCCTTGAGAACGATGGCTTGGTAGAGTGTGGTAATGACATATGGTTGGATTCTTGGGGTATTTTGAATGCAGAGCCAATAGATTTATGGAGGATTGAAAGAGGCCAAATAGAGAGATGATTCCTGGACTGGGATAAGAAAGTGAGGATAATTTGTCTTAGCAGACTGCTATTATAAAAAACAAAACAAAATAAAAAACAAACTCAGAGATAATCAACCTATGAAGACAAAAAGTTGCTTACAGTTTCAGAGGGTGCAGTCTGAGATCAGGCCTCAAAAAGTATGAGGGGCCAGATGGCAGTTGTGGAGAGTCCATGGCAGAGCAGCCCTGCTCACCTCATGGCCAGGAAGTGACAGAGAAAAAGGGGGAGGGCTGGCACCCACAATTCCCTTTGGGAGCATGTCCCTAATAACCCAGAGACCTTCCACTAAGCCTCATAGCTTCAAGACTCTACCATCTCCCAGTAGCACCTTCCTGGGGATTTTAATCCATGGGCTTTTGTCTAAACCACAGCTGACAAAGGGTGGGGATCAGGGTTAAATGTGACCCTGGGTCAGACTAGAGAACAATATGACCGTAAGAGTTGGAATGATGGTGACGACTTGGGATTCCTGGGTTGCCTTGGTGATGGAAGTAACTAGCGATGCAGTGTATGACAGGATATTTCTTACCCCTGCTGGTTTCCACAGCAGTGACAGTGGAGGATGAGGGCAAAACTTGGAGCAAGCCAAGTTCCTCAGTACATTCTGGGGCAAGTGCCACTCCTCCTTTGTGTAGAGCTGCAAGCAAACATGTCCCACTGGCCCCTATTTATATAGTTGACTTTAAAATGCTCACGAAGTTCATGGGTCTGTGGTGGGCAGAGTGATTTATTCATGAAGATATAAAATAACGAACAGGGAAGTGCTCCTAAGCATGTTAAGATTTTCCGATGAGACCATGCAGTGAGTCTTCATTGTGTTTGGGAGCTGATTCTTCCAGTTCAGTTGCAGAAAACAAGTTCTTTTTCTTTCTTGTCAAGTGTGCTCTTTCTGTGTAATTTCATATCTTCTGCTATGAGACTAAGGTAGTGATCCTGTTATTACAGTGTCATGACCTGTATGTCAGGAACCTGTTTGTATTGAAGCAATATGATCTTCTTGGCTCTGCGGTTCAGTAGCTCTGGCTACATCACAGCTCACCTCACAGCAACCAGGAACGCTGGTTCCTGGTGACTTTCACGGTGCTTCACTGACGGTGAACAAAGGAGCAGGCCTTAATCAGAAGCCGTGGAAAAAGGAATCACGATTTGCTTTTTGGAAATATTGAATTTGTTGTTCTGGATTTTGTAATGCAAATATAGAAAAGCACATCTCGTCTTGAACTCTTTAGACCACAATTGCTGCTGTCCTTGAATGTGACTGCTTTTGTGTTGGCTGTCCTCTGCCTTCCACTGGATGACACTGGGAAGAGATCAGTGACCTAGAGGTGGACGAACCTGAGTAGTTCTACTGAGCAGTGTGGGGAATCTCCTCCCTCCTGCACAGCTTCAGACAAAGCTGAGAGACTGTGAGGTCATATTATCCATTGCATGCAGGAGAGGTCCTCCGTGAGAAGGACTGTTGAGATGGCTGAGCAAAAATTTCAAAAGCCCTTGAGAAGATAGATGCAGCCACACCAAGAGCTGTGTTTCCAGTATGAAGGGTAGGGTGGAGTCTCTAGTGGCTGTGGGGTGATCTCGGGCACTACCAAAGATGGGGCTCTGGGAGATGAGCACCTCCTTGGATGCTGTACATAGGAAGCAGCACTGTGGCCAGAACATAAATGGGGCAAGATCTGAACCATGGAGTCACATGGGCAGCTTAAGCCCATGGCTTTGGCACTGGCCTTTCATTATTCCAGAGCCTTTAACTTGTCCTCTATCCAGCTTGAATGACATATCCCCAAATCAGGAAGTCAGTATCAGTCCTCCAGACTGATACTGAATGACAAGCCTACCAGTCTGCTCTTCTGGGATAGACCAGGAAATAGTAATAGGATATCACAAAAGCAAGGGTTGGAACAACATAGAGCATCTGGTCAACCCGAAACAGGAGCCTTTTTAAAGGGTTAGGCAGCAACTGATGAAGAGAAACAAAATTGGGACATTGTTCTCAAAATTTGGGCTCAGGAACTCTACCTGGATAACAGCCAAAGTGTGTCTTCCTTTTCCCTCCCCAGTTTGTCCTTTCCCAGGTGGTACTCCCTGGCATTACAATTCAGATCCTACCAAAATAAAATTTATTTTTACTTTGGCCCTATATATCAAACTTACTAGTCATCAACTCAGATCTTTATTCATTCCTGGGTTATAGACTGTCTCTTCCCGTATTCTAAGCACAGAGAAAGTATTACAGCAAGTACCTAGCTATACCAAGTTCTTTAAAATCCAAGTGATATGCTTCTGATTTCTTTTCAATTCTCCTTTTAAAAGGAAATTTGTGTTTCTGTGATAATATTTTTTCTTCCTCAAAGACTTAACTCATTCTGTTTTTCTCCATGAGTTAGAATGTAGTTGTGGCACTGACCCCATGGGCCACCCGGCACACACAAGACACGTGATGATAGTCTTTATGAGGTATGGTCAAATTATGATGAATGTGGCTGCCTTGTGCAGTTCAGCAGAATGACAAGCTTATAAAAACATCACAGTGTGTCCTCAGCCACCTTATTCATGAGATTGGGCATTGAGCAGCTTCTGAATTTTCCCCAAACTCAAGATGACTATGAAGGGTAACCGTTTTGAATTGTTTCAGGACATCGAGGCAGCCATGGATGGCACAACTAAAGCACTCATGCATGAGAACTTCCAGAACTACTTCAGAAAGTGGCAAGAATGATGGGACAACAATGTGTGAAACAAGGGAAAGTGTTTTGAGGGGGATTAATGACAATGTATATTTTACTATAATAATCTTTTTAAAGAAAGTTTAACCATTTACCATATTTCTTAATTGCACCTCGTGAATATTCCCCATGAGTTAATGCTACATGTCTGCAATACATTTTGTCTGTTTGTTTGCTTTTGGTTAATCTTGATCTCAGCAATAAATATTCCTCAAAGACATTTTGGTGTCTGTGACTTTCACACAGCCTTTACCTGGTCCCCCACTGTCATGTGTCAGATCTCCTGGACTCTGCTGATCAGGACAGGTGTACTGCAGCTAAGAAAAAAGTAGTTAGCGATTTTATGGCGATTCTGTCTGGCTCCCAACTTTCTATTTTTGCCAATCATAATTCTTGTGTTGTTATCCAATTAGCTGAATATCTTTGCCATTTTGAATTTATTATCTTGTAAAAAAAATACATGGGTGGTGGCAAAAGAAAAGTGCCAATACCAGTGATACTTCGGTTAGGTATTCAGAAGGCAGGTAATCTTGCCTTTAGTCTGATGCTCCATGGACCTGCTTGACTGTGAGTTTGGTTGCAGAGGAGAAGACCCAGCCAGAGACTAGAGATGACATTTTGAAATCATCAACGGTATAGTGTGTGGAAGGAGGAAAAGACACACTCCCGTGAGTATACATCGAGAATCAACAGCTTCCCAAATTCATGGAGATGTGCATGAAACTGTAGGAATCACTTCTTAAGGAGAAAAAGACTGGCGTTCAACTGTCTCTTAAAAATAATTTTAGGAAAATGAATCTGATATCATTAAGTATGATCACTATCAACTAGTCCTTCCCCAGTTTTTTCAACTGTATTTTATTGATATACTTTAGATATACATAATTATCACATTCATCATGGAGAATTTGTACCAGTACATGGTATAACTTGATTTTCCACTCCATGGCAATCAAGGTAAGACATTATTTAAAAACATTTATTTTAATTACATATCTTTAATGTTTATTATTTTTAATGAGTAAAATAAGCATGCACACATCATGCATTATGTTTTTCATATTAAGAATTCTCTAATATTTTGAGCTCCCTGGAAACATAATCCTCCTGTATGTCTATTGTTTTACTTTCAGTCATTTGGCTTTCAAATACATTTTCAGAAATGCATTATACACAGATGTGAAGGCTTTTATTATATATGATTTATTGGAGGACTATCTATCTCTCTTGTTAAGAACACCGTGATATTCTTTTGAAAAGGATATTCTGTCTTATGATGCAAATGTCGAGTCTGGTTTTTGTATGTTTCTATAAATAAGTGAAGCAGAAGTGCCCTTCATTGTCAAGGTCAGTCACTTGTTCCTGTGGTTTTAGGCTGTGGACAGCTGCTAGGGCATTAAAATGCACCAGGCGAGTAACATTCCCAAGACATTAACTATTATAAACCTGACTATGTGCTAGGGATACCGTGACTATAATTCAAGTAGAACTAACTGATTTATGCTGAAGCAACTAAAAATATAGAGGATATTGTTTACTATTTGCAGGAAAAATGCAGAGAGAACCTACTTCTATTTCAAAGTTTTGGATTTCTTTGGAATCTTAGGTTTGAAAAACATAAAACTTTAAAAAGATGCTGAGTTGATTTTCTAAGGCTTTAAGTGTAGATTCCTTTGCCAATAGAATTGCTTTTACTTTTCTGAAATATTGTACAGTGGGGTCTTGAGAGTGTTTGGCTCAGAAAAGTCTGTAGCTTGTACTGACCTATTTTTTAAACAGTTTGAAATATACAGATTTCTAAATATATGTTTTCTCAAATAGTTTATATTTTGGAGCAATAATCCCTAGCCTATGACTAAATGTTTAAAGATGGCAAAATAAAATTCTGACAGAAGGCTATATTTTAACTGGATTTGAGGAAGTTTACAGCATAAATTTAAAAATATAAACATTTAATAATTGCCTCCACTTGCTTTTCAGGATTGGGTTGTATTTGGAAAGATTTGTTGCCTATTGGATCAAAGTCCTATTTGAAGTTTAAGGCATTCTAATCGTAGACAATGAACTTGAAATATTATTAACAATGATGCTAGGATGTAGATTTGTGTAAAGAGTCAGACATTTGAGAAAGTAGAAGCAAGTACATAACACACAAAACTAGTTTTGAAAATATACTCCTATAAATGCACAGGAAAGAAAAGGCTAGAAGGATATACATTAAATTGTTAATAGTGATTGTACCCACGTAACAAGGTTTGGACTTTATTTTATTTTATTTTATTTTATTTTATTTTATTTTATTTTATGTCTTTCCCAAAATTCTGTAATATAAATGCATTTATAAGCAAAAACATATTATCTTTGAAACATGGAAAGAAACTCTTTAGAGAGCAGGACATAGTACTGTCAAGGCCTCCTTGTCTTCTGTCTCTTAGGAATTCTTGGGTTCAAACAGGGCTAGTAGAGGCTTGAAAAATTGGTTTTAAATTTTCATTATTCCATCAACAATGCAATAATACCACTTTTTTTCATCTGAGAAGCTTGAATACATTGTTGATACCCGATATGAAGTGACTACAAGTCTCAGTCTTTGAGTAACACCTTTCCAAACTTGAAATTTTTAAAATTTATTTTAAAAACTTCAGAGTTGACACTAAGTCAGAAGAACATCTGTTCAGGTATCATTAGATATTTGTCGATATTTATTGTATATTAAATACACACTGAAGCCAAAACCTCAATCTTAAAACACTAATGAATTGATTAGTTAGCTGAGGAAATGATTCCAATAGAATTTTTCGTAGGACTTGCCTGGTGAGTGAGAAGATACAAGTTGAGATCTTTAGCATCGCTTTGCTCTCCCTGTGAACACAAGTGAGTAATTTTTAAACCCAGTGAACACAAGTGAGTAATTTTTAAACCCAGTGAACACAAGTGAGTAATTTTTAAACCCAGCTTCTTTAGTTTGTTTTCCCACAGGAAAACTTACTTTTCTGATGGAAGTCGATGGAAAAGAGCTTGTCAGTGAGTGTAGACTCTACTTGCGTTGCTGTTTCTAAACTGTTACAGTAGCCCACACTGGACCTTTTGGACTCAATTACATCTTTAGCTGATTTCTTCTTGCTTGTTTATAGGCTACCCACCTCATCTTACCTTACTTGTCCAAAGGTAAAAAAGCTCATGCCTCCCATCTCACTTGGCAGGGAGTTGCTCTAGGGATCAGTACATCAATAATCAGTGTTGGGATGTAGGGAGTTGTCTTGTGATCTCAGTTTTCAATGGATTCAAGAAAATTTATGATTTTATAAATGACCCATCTTTTCCTCATTAGTGTGAGAGCAAAGTTCTGCAGTTTTCTATATTTCTAATTGGAAGCAGAACCAACATCTTTTTAATCCTGTCTTTACAGTTGCAGTCTAGAAGAAGCTAGCTTTTTCAATTCTACCAGATTCTGGATTTCTGACCAGTTCCCATTCCTTTGCATACTTGCCTGCCATCCCCCCCACCCCACCAAACCCTTCTCTTTCCTGTAATATTTAGACAAAGGCAGCTGATATAGGCTATGGACTACATATCTCTCACTCAAAGTGCTCTAGGTCAGCAGTTTTTCAGATGTTAGGGATTTTTAGATTGGGAATGTTTGCATGCACATAATGATATATCTTGTGGGTGAGACACAAGGCAAACCACAAAATTAAACAGAAGTGATGATAATGGATATCATTTCTTCTTCCTTATTTTAGAGTGAAAGCTTTCAGTTTTTATCCACTTAGTGTGGTGTTGGTTGTAGGTTTGTCATAGATGACTTTTATCAGATTGAGGTAGAGACCATCTATTCTGATATTCTCTAGGGTTTTCATCATGGATGAATGGTGGACTTTATAAAAAGTTTTTTTCTATATGTAATATACCAACTACTATTAACTTCCTACTTTTTTTGAAATTCTGTATCATTTCTATCCTTTTTTGTTTTGTTTTTAAAATAAAACATAAATATAAAAACTTTTTCTGCATCTATGGAGATGATCAAGTGATTTTTTTTCCTTTGGCTCTGTTGATATGATGTATTACATTTATTGATTTGTATATGTTGAACCATTCCTACATTCTTGGGATGAATCTCACTTGTCATGGTGTATAATATTCTTGATGATTTGGTGTATTCTGTTTGCCAGTATTTTATTGAGGATTTTTGCATTTATGTTCATTAGGGGAATTGACCTGTGGTTCTCTTTTTTGGTTTGGTCTTTCTCTGGTTTTGGTATCAGAGTAATACCCCAGGAATGAGTTAAGGAGAATTTCAATTTCATCAAAGAGTTTGAGGACTATTGGAGTTAAATCTTCTCTAAATGTCTTGCAGAATTCAGCCATGAGTCCAGAAGGACCTGAGATTTTCTTTGTTGGCAAGTTTTATTTTATTTTATTTTATTTTATTTTTTAATTTTATTTAAAGAGAGAAAACAAAACAAAACAGAAAAAAGGGTAGCAACAATACAGAATTCCAAAGGAAAAAAAGAAAAGAACAAAAAAACACTTAGAAATCATTACTTGATAACTTACATACTGTCATCTTGGAAATAGTTGTTCAAGTTACAAAATTAAAGCATACAAAGTAGACATTCAATCAGTGAGACTGTTAACAGTTCTGCTCAACAATCTAACAAAAACAGTAATATGGTCATCTATCTTACACACTTAAACATACATGCAGTTATATCCTTTGGAGCACTTCCTTTTGCTCTCTTTTTTACAGTAGCAATTACACATTTTGGGTTTTATTACTCCTATAGTTCTTATTACATTTTACACTAGAGACACAATGTGATATTTATAAATATGATTCTTATTTATTTCACTAATGAGGATAGTCTCAAATTGTCTCCATTTCCCTATGAAGGCCTCAAGATCATCCTTCTTCATAGCTGAGTAATATTCCATTGTAGAAAAATACCACATCTTTTTCATCCACTCTGTGGTTGATGGGCATCTTGGAAGATTTAGCTACTACAAATTCTGCAGCTATAAACATATGCACATATATCACTGTGATATGAACATTTCAGTTTTTCAGGGAATACCCAGGAGGGGAATAGCTGGGTTGAATGGAGCTTCCACTCCTAGTCTTCTGAGAATTCTCCATACTGATTTGCATAATGGTTACATCAGTCTACACGCCCACCAACAGTGGAGCAGTGTTCCTTATTCCCCACAGCCTCGCCAACATTTGTTATCAGTTGATTTCTTGATGGCAGCTAATCTTTCTGGAGTGAGATGACATCTCAGTGTTGTTTTAATTTACATTTTAATTTGGCAAGTAATGGTGAACATTTCTTCATGTATTTGTTTGCCATTTGTATATCTTCATCTGAGAACTGTGTGTCCATCTCAGATGCCCGTTTTTGGAGAAGGTCTTTGAATTTGTGGGGCTTGATATTTTTCAATTCTTTATATATTCTTGATATAAGTCCTTTGTTGGAGGGGTTGCTGGCTAAAATTTTTTCCTATTCTGTGGGTTTTATTTTTACTCAGTTGGTGATTTCTTTTGAAGTGCAGAAACTTTTCAAAAATATGAGATTCCAGTTGTTGATTCTCTGAAGTGTTTCCTATGCAGTTTGTGTTTTGTTCATGAATTCTCTGCCTGCCCCTATGTCTCCAAGACTTCTACCTACCTTATCTTCCAGTAGATTTTGTGTCTCTGTTTAGGTCTTTGATCCACTTAGACTTTAGTTTTGTGCATGGTGATAGGTATGGATCTACTGTTAGTCTTCAGCATGCGTAGAACCAATTTTTCCAACACCATTTATTACAGAGGCTATCCTTCTTCCAGTGAACATGTTTAGCCCCTTTGTCAAATATCAGGTGGCTGAGTGTCTTTGTACTTATACTTGCATTTTCTAATCTGTTCCACTGATCCTCAGGTCTATTTCTTTGCCAGTATCATGCTGATTTTATCACTGTGGCTTGGTAGTGCAGTTTCAAGCCAGGAATTGAGGTGCCTCCTGCCTTGCCTTTATTGCCCAGAATTGCCTTTGCTATTCTAGGTTTCTTCTGTTTCCAAATGAATTTTAGGAGTGTTTTCTCTAGATCTGTGAGGTATGTCAATGGTATTTTGATTGGGATTGCATTAAATCTGTATGACACTTTTGCGAGTATGGCCATTTTCACAATGTTGGTTCTTCCTAGCCAAGAGCAAGGAATATCCTTCCATTTTCTAATATCCTCTTCAATCTCCTTTTTTAGTGTAGTATAATTTTCAGCATATAGGTCGTTTACATTCTTAGTTAGGTTGATTTCTAAATATTTCATTTTTTTAGATGTTATTGTGAAGGGTGATATTTCCATTATTTCTATCTCAGTGAGTTTCTTGTTTGTGTACAGGAATGCTATTGATTTTTGAACATTGACTTTGCAGCCAGCTACACTGCTGAATTTGTTCATTACCTCTAGGAGTCTTTTAATGGAGTTTTTTTTGGGTCTTCTATATAGAGTATCATGTCATCTGCAAATAGTGATAATTTAACTTCTTCCTTTCCTATCTTTATTCCTTTTCTTTCTCTCTCTTGTCTGATTGCCCTGGATAGTGTTTCCAGAACTATACTGAAAAGGAGTGATGATAGAGGACATCCTTGTCTTGTTCCTGATTTTAAAGTGAAAGCTTTCAGTTTTTGTCCATTTAGTATAATATTGGCTGTTGGTTTGTCATAGATGGCCTTTATAAGGTTGAGGTATACCCCGTGTATTCTGAGTTTCTGAAGGGTTTTTATCATGAACATGTGTTGGACTTTATCGAAAGCTTTTTCTGCATCTATTGAGATGACCATGTGGTTTTTATTTTTGGCTCTGTTAATATGGTGCATCACATTTATTGATTTGC
>PVJX010041363.1:0-14705 GCA_004027295.1 Dolichotis patagonum
ATACATGTAAATAGCATATCAATTCTGTTTTTTATCCTTTCCTCCTCTCTATCCTCCCTCTCTACATCTCTTGGTCTCTTTCCTATTTGAGAAATATTTATCTCCATACTTGCTTCTGTCTTTTATTTTACTCCTTATTTATATATTGTTTTTCTTGTTTTTAAGAAGTCTGAATGTTTTTTTAAAATGATAAGCATAACATATTGACTCTAGATTTTAGTAAGTTTAATTCTAACACAACCACTTGTTCATAATCAGTACTAGCTGTTTCTTTTTCTTTAATAGCAGTTGAATAGTTGCAAATTCTCTGAAAGTTGAAATATTTACTTTCTGACCCCATACAAAGAAAGTTTGCTGACAGCTGTTAATATCAAGCGGAAGAATGGATGGTAGTAAAGAAAATTTATGTGGATTCATAGCCTTAGTGATAGCCATAGTCACATGTTTCTAATTCATGGGCTAATGTTACCTTGGGAAAGATTTTCAGTAGCAGAATCTTGGGTTCTGTCCTCACCTTGCCTTGCACAATTTTTTTTTAACAGCCATGTGAAAGAGAGCTTTGGTATTTCATATGGACTGATTTTGCAGATGATCCACTATCCAAGCAGTTGTTGACCACCTTGCATACTAGAAACATGTTCAAGTAAAAAGGCCCACAAAAGCGTCAGGATGATTAGAAACAGTTTAAGGACATGATGTTTAGATTCACAGAAAGAGAACAAGAATGATAACTACATTTAAATATTAAAAGGTTTGCCATTAGAAGAGAAATTAAATCAGTTTCTAAAGACTGCATGGGATTTATAACTAAGCATCTTTCCATTTAAGGTAAGACTACTCAGCAGGCTTTCTTTGTTATGCGGTGAGTTCCTTGTCACTAAGAATGTTCAAACTCAACCCAGAAGAACTGCTAGGGGAGCTATGGAAAAATTCATCCCTAAGCAATATTACCTTCTCAGAATTGTGCCTCTCTGAGATGGTTTTCTTATTGATATAATGAAAATGAAATTATAGATATTCTGTAATGCTAGATTCTTATAACACAACAAACTCTTAAACTCTGAAGAGCAACTCAGACTCCCTAGAATCAGGCTGTTTGTTTGGACGTACAGATGTCGCTTACCTGTCCAAAAAGCATTACCCACCAGCAGTAATAGGTCCTGTTCCCCGATTTCAATGGCTTCTCTTTCTTCAGAGTAGGTAAGTAAGGGATATACGGGTCAAGTCAGCTCCATTTCTAATTAGTTGATGACATTAATAGTAAGATGATGATGGAAATGATTCAGAATCATGGCAATTTTATAACAAGTCAAAATGTTTTTGTTTTGGAACATGGCAAAAAGGTTTCAGAAGTATTTAGTGATATATAACTGTAACTGTAAGGATGAAGCAACCAAATGTTTGAAAACAAGGAAGCAAATCAAATAAAATGGCCAAAATTAGATTACCCTAATTACAAAATGATTCAAGGGATGAAGTAATTCAAAAATGTAAAACTAAGCAGGTGACTGAATGTTTTAGCTAGAGATATCTCTGATAACTTTACAAATAAAGCTTTGTCAGATTATAGATATTAAATAAATATAAGTTAGATTTGAAAAAGCAATAGCATATATGAACAATAAGATACCCATTTAATGAAAATCATTTCTGGGCTCATATTATTATAAGTAGGTTTTTCACTTATATTCCTGTTCAGTGAAACATTAATAATTCAGTGGCTCAGCAATTGATTCTCCCTTGAGCAGAAATGTATCATTCTCTTTAGGACATAATACTAGAACCCTACAATTGCTGTGACAACCCAGAGTCCCTGCAGTGATTTCCATATGGCCCTCAAGGGTAAGTATTGAAATCATTGAGGACTACAGCCCTCTAAAAGGCAAAAATTAAAACACACAAATATTTTACACCTTAATTTTCTGAAGCTCCAAACTGACAAAGAGCCACCACTTAGAGACTCCTTCAAGGACAATTCTAGCTAGAATTCTAGCTGCTCCCCACACCTGACGCTCTGGTACCTCAAATCCTGCTCTTAAAACAGCAATACAGAATGCTTTCTTGTGCAGGGATGTCAGAAACAGTCACAGGATTCTGCAGGTTGCTCCTGAGTACCTACAGTTAGGGTGAGCAGCATTTTGTGGACTTTGCAGGTGTCCTTGAGGTTCGATAGTGAGTTTCTCAAGGAGGAAGAGTTCAGCACTGATGTTTCAAGGCACAGGATTGGAAAGAAAAGGCGAAAAAAAGTCTGTGCTTCTTAGGAAGGGTTATCAGGTCTGGGTGTTTTTCTGTTTCTCAAAGATTTTTTTATACTTATTTTTGTCATTTAGAACAGCAACTAAGAGTGCCTCAAGCCATGAGGACAGCTTCAAATGCGAATGGGAGTAGCTGAGGGCTCCCAGAATTACAGAAGCACTAAAGCCACAGAGTCGTTTCCATTTTTCCTTTCATTAATTGGCCCCTTGTAAGTGCTGAGGGCTGAAAACCAGGATCTAACAGACACTGATTCCTAAACCAAGTTTTGGCACACACAAGGAGGTCTCAAGTGGTTTCAAGGAGAACCTAAAATTCTGAACATCCTTCATTTCCATTGGTATTCTTTTTAAAAATAAAATATGTCCCCAGAGTAACATAGAAGAAATAAGGAATACAACACAGATTTTCACAAAGGTAATATCCCAGCCTGCTGGTCACTGTCGATATCACTCCAACAATGCTCCTTACATCCTCTGGTGGGCTGTTTCCATTCATGGGATGGGATTTTGATGGAAAAAAAAATTATTCAGTTTAGACAGTGACCACAGTCTCAAAGAGAGGAGAAGGCATTTTGTTTTAAAGTGCCCTTCTTCTTCTGAATACCATAGAAAAATTAAATCCCATAGTAGGATCAGAGACATGTCTTATATTTTTCAATGATAATTCTAATTGATAATCCAAGTACTAGGAACTCTACAATCTGAAGCAAAAAACAATTTTATGAAATATTTTAATTTGAATATATAATTAAGTATGTCTTGAAATAAAATGAATTTCAGCTTTCTAATTGACCTCTTCATATTTGTTCAAGATTGTATATACTAAAATTTCATAGATTTGTGTTAGTAAAGCACATTACTAAAGGAACCAAAGAGACATTAAAAGTCTATTTGGGGGAAATCTTTCAATTTGCAAGAAGATGGTAATTGTTGCATTGATTTTTTAAAATAAATTGTGAAATTTTCAAACATTTCAATGCCATGTGTCTGGCATGGATTATACAGTGGCAGCTTTAAAGTTTTGTGGGTTTCACTCCTTTACGCTTTTTTTGACCATTTTATTGTGGAAAGTTTCAAACATAAACAAAAGTAGATAGAATTACTTACAGAACATTTTGTGTCCATCACTCATCTTCAACAAATACTAGCTCCCAGTTTGTGTTTTATCCGTAACTACATTCCTCAACCCCAGATTATTTTAAAGCAAATTCAATCATCTGTAAATATATTAGATTGTAATATTTTTTAAAAATCATAACTATAGGGCTGGGCACTTAGCTCAGCAGCATAAGCGCCTGCTTGCCAAGTACGAGGTCGTGAGTTCGATCCCCACTACAAAAAAAAAAAATCATAACTATAAATGCAATTATCAAGCAATTAACAAAAAGTCATTAGTAGATCAACTATCAAGTCAGTAAACTCATTGTCTTATTACTTTTCAGTAAGTTGCTTGAGTCAGAACCCAAACAATTTCTTTACGTTATCATTGGCCGATGTGCCCTTCACGTCTTTTTGAATGGATAGGTGTCTTTCTGTCTCTCTCTTTTTTGAAATTTCCTTGAAAATTTTCTTTAGAAGTGAGTTATCTTTATCAGGTTTTCATTGAGTTTGCACTTTGTAAATTACATCTTTCTGATTTTATTTGAAAATCTTCCTTTGTCTCTAGAATTGCCTGTAAGTTAGTCGGCAGGCCTAGAGACTTGAACAGATTTACATTTTTTATTCTTTATTTGGGTAAGATTTCTTCATCTTGTTTCTCTTTTCATGACTTTATCATCCACTAAAGATCATTGGGAAAATACACAAATTTGATATTAGTTGCAAAAGGTGATATTTTAAATTCTATTACTTCTTTGTTCATCAGTTAGATACTTTTCTAAAGAGAAATTTTACCACATCATTAGAAAGAGGTACATTTTCTATCAGAAGGTATGATTCATGTTCATTCTTTTGGTTTATCAGCTTTCAAAATATTGAAGTGTTTCCTCAGAAAACTCCAAAGTGACCAGGGAATTGTAGTGTCTATTACTTTATGGAATTAAATATAGTTAATATCTTTTAATCCTTTGCACTTATTATCCTAAGTGATGATCACTTTGCCCCCATCTTTGGCCAACTGAAATTTATTGAGACCTTGGCAACAACTGTTAAAAGCAAAGTAGTAGAAAAAATAATTCCAGTAAGAATTCCAGGGGCTTCCTGCTCAGCCACTTAAAGAACTGCTGTTCCTTGTAGAATTCTCTGTAGAGTAAGATCACTCTTTCATCTCATTTCAACTCCTCCCAAGCCCGGACTATATTGGATATCAGCACTCCAGTAGTGATGGTAGTGCCCATGATTATAAAGCACAGGGCATCATACATTTTCCAGGTTCACCAGAACTTCCTCATGAAAAGCTGTGATGATGCATCAGAACGTCAGATTTTAAGGTCCTTCACACTGCATATTTTTAAAAGGCTAAACCACATAATCACTCTTATTTTTACTATTATTATTCCCTTATAATTCTTTTGCTTGTTTTTCGGGTGCTGGTGGTCAAACTCACAGACTCATTCATACTAACACATATAATATATTAATTAACACCTCCTTATGTAGAACATTTCCATGGCATGGAATATCATAGGGGATTAGGTAGCACATTTTCTTTCCATTAGAACTACAGTACATAAAGCTCAACAAAATGTCCATTCTCCAGCCTGTAGGAAGACTGAGAAGGTGTCTTAGATGAAAGAACAGGTTTAAAAAATATGTTTTGTATGCCCAACCAGACTAAATTTTCCTGGGAGAGGATTAAGCCCCTTGATAGATACCTTACTAATGTAGTGTTTTCTCCGATCCAATGAACTGGGTCTTTTTCCTTCTGGTTGGTTATATAAAATGAACATAATACTATTAGAATTTTTCAACTATATCAGCTGCAGTGGTGATATTTAAAATGGTCTAGTGCTCCCCAGCCATTAGCTATTTCCTTCCCTACAGTTTCTATTACACTGTATGTCTGAATGGAATTGGGAGTAAGAGGAGATTTGATGAAAAGTCAAGCATAATTTTGTTCTCCAGCAAGGTAACATTTATGAAATAAGATGAAATAACATGTTTCTCTTAAAGACTCTTTAAAGAAACAATTTTGACCAGACAAAATCATGATTCAAATCTACATGAAGGCAAAGGTGTTTCAGTGAACAAAAGCATATGACAAGTATCGCTCCACATTATTCCCTCCTTCTGAAAAACTTCTTTCCCAGAGGAAAGGCTGGTCCATTTCTAAGTTGCTGGACTACAAGGAAGTACTTGAATGCCATAACAATGTGAAACATTTGAATGAAAAGCTGAAAATAAAAATCAGTGTCAGTTTAGCACATGTCTATATGTATAAATTCTTACACTGACTATCTATGTCATAGATGAGCAAGCAATTTCTGGAAAGCACCACATTGTAATTATTGTAGACTTTGTAGCTGACTAGTGAACTCACATATTAAAGTAGGAAAGAAACCATAAGCAATACATAAACAAATGAGAATGGGGCTATATTCCAGTACACTGTATTTGCAAAATTAACTTACATAAGTTGCAAGTAAGATTTGGAGTGCAAACCCTAGTCTGAAAAACTATGATATAGATCATGGCAAAACAGATTGCTTGCATCCAAGAACATAGACTCACTTGCAAGTTTAAGAACAGTGAAGAGTATAAAATATTTTTTCTAAACAAGTGCTTCCCATAGAAACCAAAGCTTGAATTTCTACAGGATAAAAACATTCCATTTCATATTTTCTGAGTCTGTTTTAGTCATTTTTTCATCATTGGCACAAAATATCTGACACAGAGCAATTTGAGAAGAAAGGCTTAATTTGGTTCATGCTTTCAGTCTGTGGTTGGCTGGCTCCAAGGCACAAACCACATGTGGAAGGGTCTTGCAAAGGAAAGCTGCTCACCCCATAGCAGCCAGGACCAGAGAGCAAAGGGAGGAACCAGGACAAGGTATGGTTTTGCCAGCTTATGCCTCCAGTAAGTCTACTCCAAACCGGCCCGGCCTCCTCACTGCACATTCAGCTATTGAACTCATTGATGAAGGGATCCGCCAATGGGTCTAGCACCCTCATGATCCTTTCGCCTTCCAAACACAAGATTAGGGAGGGACATCTAAACTGTAATACATGGCCACCATCATCATATATAAGATGATTGGAAGTGGTGGACTATAACTAAACAGAAGTTTCCCAATTGTGAAAGAACCCTGTCCATATGATGTAACTGATAGCCACACTATAGAAATAGTATTGTCACCTTATTTACTTTTTCAGTGAACTCTTGCTATTTTTAAATATGTGAAATTAATTAAAAATTTTAAAAGACATTGTACGAGTAAATTGAAACAAATCATGGGTCAGAATTACTTCAGATTGCCATCCAATGATGTCTCCAAGAAGGTGTAATTTGTTAAACTGAACCTCTCAAAAAATTCTAAAATCTTTTCTCCTTTAACTTTGGGTTTTGAGTATTTTGCCTCACCCAGTGAGAAAGGAAACTAAGACATATAATAAGGAAGAATGAGGGTAGCTGGCTCCAAAAACATGGAAGGCCAGCGGACCTTTGTTCCTGGCTGCTTTCATGTGGGAGTTAAAGCCCCTTTATCACCACCCAGAACTTGTCATAATGGATTAGCTTCTGGCTACCTCTGCCTTATGTCATCTCATCCCACGATCTACCTGCAACTTCTTTCTGTTTGTTTACTTGTCTTTGATGTACCCTTTAAGGCTTTATCATTGGGGTAGGCATAGATAGTTGGCAAGGGGGTTCCTTATTCATGGTTATCTTAAAGGTAGTAAGGGGCATGTGGTCAATTATTATACTCTACTGACCCAGAGTGAATAATATAGTGACTCCAGAGTGAATACACACACACACACACGTATATATTTAGTGCATAGGTACAACTACACACTACCTTACAGTCAGTCAGTCAGTCACACACATACCCCACCTTGTTTTCTCTCTATTCTTTTGGAGGTGGGAGCAGCTTATCATTTGTGCACTTGGCATTTTCTCTGTATTCTGCCTGTCAGCTTTTTTTCCTGGTCTCTTGGTGCAAGTCCCAGGATGATTTGGTGCCTTTATCTGTTTTCTCTCTTTCTCTACCCCCTCATCCTTGATTTATTTCTCAAGGGAATTCCTCTAGTGAAATTTGTTTTTGACTCCTTTTAGTCAGGATTAGCTAGAAGACCTAATGAGGCTTCTGATTTTTTTGTTTTTGTTTTTGTTTATTTCCCCCTATCTACAGACCTCCAACCCTAAGTGGAAAGAGGAAAGAAGGGAGGAGACAGGGGAACCATCATGGTGGGGAAAGGGTTTCAACACATTAATTAAGAGGCATGTAGTTGAATCCATTGCAAGAGCCACCCAAAGATCTTCAAGACTTGGACAAAAGAGAATATTTTTTTCAGTTTTTCTAGTTGATTGATCCCAGTAAACAGCTCCACATTTTTTTCATTTTCTTGTTTTATCCCAAAGCAACAGAGCATTACATTAATTGACTTGTCTTATTAATTCAATAAGCTGCTTCAAAGATGAAATGCTCAGCTATTCTTGCTTGTTTGGATTTTTTTTTCTTTTGTTACTGGGAGAGTGTCAGGGTACAAACCACGCTGAAGTTTTTTCACAGCCCCTATAAAACTTTATGCATTAGTAAAGAGTTGCCACTTTTGGAATGATTTCAAACTGCCAGTTTATCATTTTATTATTATTTAATTCCATTTTAGTATGATAAGAAAATATTGAGTAATTTACATATTAGAGTAGAATATTTGCTCATAGGTAGTCAATGCCAAATGTCCAAGGTTTGACATCTATTTTAAATAGTGCTTGATGTAGTTAAATATGATAACTTGAATTAAAGCCACAAGAAATTCCCATGTGACAATGACACCTCTAGCTTAAAATGGTGAAATGTGAACTTCAAATACTTTTTTGAAAATCAAATTAGAAAATCAATTGAGCAGAAAGTAAAACCTTTTATAAACAGAAAAAAATCCATATGTAGTATAAAATAGTACCCAGATTTAAAGACATCTCAATAGGAACTTAGAAAAAATCATCTCAGGCTTATGTTTTTGCCTTTCTTTTCACCAAAATTTTTGGATTAGCACCAGGACACAATATATAGAAGGAGACCTAAAGTGTGTTTTTAATGAGATTTATATTGATGATGATAAATAGGCTATTTTGTGAGACCGCGTGGGACAAGTACTAAAGCTTGGTGTGGGGAGGTAAACAATAATTAGCGGTTTAGACACTGTTATTGAGGCCCACTTAAAATTCACTGTATTATTAAATGACTAGCATTTGAAAGCAAAGGTAAACACAGTCTTCCCTTTCCACAAGGACACAGATGTGCATGTGTTTTGTTTTTGCTTATTTGCAAAGAGGCCATTGAACAATAGGTTTCTATAAAATCCAAAAATATTTAAAATGCTTGATCTACAAAAGGCTTGACATATTGAGCCTACAAAGCAGCTCCTGTCTTGACAAATGTATTTTATATGAATTAATATCCATGGCCCCATGCCCACTTAAGGTTGGCACAAAATGTGGAAATAGCTATATATTATCTTAAGCTTTCCAGCTGTGTATTTAACCAAAGCATGGTCCAAACCAAAGACATATTTTTTATTTTAAAAACAAAATAAGAATACCTTTCCTCTCATTAGGAGAGTAAGGGCTCTGCCTGAGCTCAGCTTTGTCTTATCTTTATTTTTCTCCTTCTGTCACAGTCCTTCACTCCAAGAATGTCAGGAGCCACATGGGTCACGACATATGGCACCAGAACACAGATGGGGTGTTCAAATGTTAAAACATCCATAGTTGTTTAAAAAAATAATGGTTCTGTTTTATGTTCTAAGATGTTTGATATTTAGATAAGATTATAATGTATGCTTACTGCCTCTACTACATTGTACTGTTACCAATCTTTTCTTCTGTATGTTCAACAACTGAGGTTTAGAGACCAACTATTAGAGAGACAGGTGAGCTAAGAGGATAGCCAATATTTTGACCCTACCCTCCAAGGTGAATGAGGACCCAGAACATTAGAGAACCTCTGCTGCGACATCCAACACTCAGTGAATCCCTGGTCAAGGAGACTATGAGATCATCAGTGTGTGATGTTCCTATGGAGAGTCACCAAGAGAAAAACTCTCCAGGCTTTCACAGAAAGCAACATGGTCAAGCAATGGCCATGACTCATCCGACTGGCTGACACGGACAAGAACTAAGAGGTGCTATGAAGTTTCCAAGACATTTCTTGAGGAGACTTAACTGACCTTGATAAGTAACCAAGAAGCTGATTGTTTTTAAAACAGGCCTCACCTTAATTTGGTCTTGAACATCCTGCAGAAAATATACAACTACTAGAGGTATATAAAATAATGTTAAAGTAATATGTTATAAAAGAAACTCAAAGTACTAATATCTTTTGACAATTGCCAGCTACACTAGTAGCTGACTACTATTATGGATTAATGGACTGCACAGGGTTTCAATTGCAGAATGCATGGACTTAAAATCTTTGGATTGCACTTAAAATAGAAGACCTTCTACAGAGCTCTCCAACATAGCTCCTCCAGCTTCCGGTGCAACAAAAAAACAAAAGAGATGGATTAGGTTGGGAGCCTCTGACGCTGGAAATTGACCTAGGGCATGACCCAGACATAACCCTACTAAAAAACAAAGAGCTCCCTGGTCAGCCAGTGAAGGAGTTGCTACAGCCCAGAAAAACACCAAGCTCCTACATGATCCAAGCAATGGGTTGCTAGGCAGAAGGGCTGAAATTGACATTATCCTTCCCATTATATAAATAAACAAGCTACATTGGTTGAGCAGTATCTTTCCTCCCATCAGGAAGATAAGGGCTCCACCTGAACCCCCCCAAAAGGATAAAAATGATACAGAATTTTAAAAAAATAGGAAATTAGCACTAGTTAATATATTGTATATTGTTACCTTGAAGAATTTGTTCAGGTTACAAGGTTTAGGTAAAATGGATTTTACTCTAAAGAACTGACTTTTTAACAGATTTTTTCAGTACTAATGATGTGACAATGGATAATAATGAATAATATGATGTCAGTAGTGTGGACTGTGAATCTTACAGACCATATGTTGGGTCCTGTTATGGGAGGCATAGAAATTCTCAATCTATACTGTTTCTCTTGCATGAAGCATAGGAAGAGAACTGGCACAATGTGACTCCACGTATTCATTTATTCATTTGAACACTGAGTTATTCATTTAATTAAAATAAATTCCTTTATTCAACAAATATTCCTTAGATACCTATTTCTCACCAAATTTCTCCAATTCATTTATCTTTGCCACACTTTTATCTATGCATTTCAGGAACATATTCCCTGAAAAAAATAATTCAAACAATGGAGAACATCCAAAAGAAAACCTAAAGACCCTTGCACTCTTCCAAATGCTACTGCTTGCCCCCAAATTATGCAAACACCAGGCCAGTCAGCAATTTGCGGGCTCACAGGCATGATTTTATTTTTGTATTTTATATGAGATAACGATTCTTTTTTTGTTCTTAACAATTGAAAGGGTTTTAAAAGTGAAGAAGAATGTGCCATAGAGAATAATGTCACCAATAAAACTGAAGTCTGGCTCTTTACAGAAAATAAATCTTGATGACTTACTTAGACTTCCAGACCTTTTTCTAGATTCATATGTATAAGTACGTGTGTGCTCACATAAGTGTGTGTATCAACACAAATACACACACAGAGGCCTATAGTTTTGTTTCATTTGGTTACAGAGTTAAGATTTATTTCTTCACTACTCTGTAAATTGTACTGTTTATTTATCTTACAGATTTATCTTACAGATATATCTTACAGATTGTCCCATAGTAGATTTATCTCAACCTCTCTTACTTTTTAACTTCTATGTAGTATTTCACACATGTTTTATGCTTCTCAACTCTAAAGCCATTGCTCCTTCCCAGACTAGACCAACACATCCCTAAAACATCCCTCACGTGTCTTTAGTTCTCTTGACTTTGTGTCCCTGTTTTTCTGTGCTAAACATTTGCCTGTACACTTAATCATTCTTCAGCTATTTATAGGAACATTCTATCATTAGGTACCCTTCAAAAAGTGTTCAAAAATTGAAAAAACGGGCCATAATTCATGTCCTTGTAGAGGCTATCTTCTAATAGGAGAAATGAATGGCAAACAGAATAAAAAGGTAAAGTATAACTGGAGATAAGAAAGAGCAACATGAAACAACAGTTGGTGGAAGTTAAAATTTGAGATCAAGTGGACTCATAAAGAGAGTGATGCTTAAAAGACTGATCAAATGATGGTACTGGCAATGACAATATCTTAAAGGAGAACAAACTAGACAGAAAGTAGCAAGTGCAATGGCCCTGAGGTAAGTGCATGCCTGGTAAATCTGAGGCAGATCAAAAAGAGAAGAAAGATCTATATGACAGAAGCACAATGAATGAGGAAAAACAGGGAGACAGGAGGTTGGAGTTGGAATCAATTAGTTGGAGTCTGTTGGCCTATCATTGTTTAGTATTTTACTCCAAGTGAGATGGCCACCATGGAAGGGTGGAAAGAGTTGTATGATCTGATTTCCTTTAATAAATTCACTCTATTTGTTTTGTTGAAAATAGATAACTGTTTAGAAGCAGTTAAACCCATCACAAAGCTGTGATCCCAGTCCAACAGAAACATGATAGTGGGTGGCCAGAACAGAAGGCAATAATAGAGGTGGGAAAAAAATACATGCTACGAAAAGCCCAGAAGATGGGTGGTATGGTTTAGACCAAAAATGTTCCTTAAAAGTTTCACGTGAAAAAGTCTCATATGTTCAGCAAGTAGATTGATTCATTGATGAGCATGTGGCCAAATGTGCTGTAAGAAAGGTGATCTGCATAGAGGTAGATCACCAGGGCATGACCTGGAAAGATAAGTTCCTTCCTTCTCTCTCTCTGTTTCCTGGCAGCCATTATGTGAACAGCCTTCCTCTTCCATGCCCTCTTGCCATGCTATTTCTGCTTTGGAGTCAACCAATCAGGGACCAAATCCTCTGAAAATCCAAATGAATCTCTCTTCATTTAAGTCATGCTGTCAGGTATTGGGTCTCAGTGACAAGACTGATACAAGTGGAAATTCACTTTTGATGCTCTAGAACACAAATCAATAGGTAACTCTCATTTCAAAACTGATGAAAATGTTTATAAGTAGAATCTTCAGATAACAGGGAAAGGCTGAGATCAGTCTACAAAAATAGATCTGAATGTCTGAGATCATATCTTATATGGAACAAACACCTGGAGTTTATTAGTTATTTTAAAGTCAGACCATGCCCTTAAGAAGTGTTATCATGAAGTTAGTCGCAGGTAATGTTGTAAACCAGCCAATATAGAGAAAGAAAATAATGTTGTCTTTGCAACTGCTCCAAGAAAGAGTCCTACAATATATGCTCTTTTTTTGACAAAAAAAAAATTGTCTGAGTACAGGTCAAAGAACACAGATGTTCCCAGTTAGCAGGGTTTTTGGAAACAGGAACAAATTGAGAGCAGAGCCTAATTGGTCACACTAGGTTCTTGGCCAGCCCCAAGGGTCCATTTCTGTCAAGCTAAGGCAGCTCTCCTGGTCACATAGCAACCTTGTTGATGTCTACATCTTTCAATGGCGGCCACATACCCACACCTCTCTGCTTCTCAAATGAGAGAGACATTGCTTTTTTATATTGCTCCTACAAATCTGAAATACCTTTTCAAATATTTTTTAAAATGAAGTAAATTCTACTCACTTCAAATGCTTTCCCAGAGTGATAGTTCTAGGGATGAGTTCAAAGTAAAGGCCATAATGTTAAGTGAAATAAATCAGACACACCAGCTTAAATATCACATGGTTTCTCTCATATAAGAAACCCAAAATATAAATGAACAAAATGCAAGATAGAGATTAGGAAGTAGAGAGATAGAACTTTATCGAATGAGAAGAGGTGAAGAGATGGAGGTAGAGGGAAAGAGGATGAAAAAAAAATTGACATGCATTATGTACATGTACCAACTCCACACAAGGAATGTAATCATATATTGCAAAGATGGACTGGTAAAAAATAAAAACTGAAAAATTAAAAGAATCTCATGGACACAGGAGGGGTAGAATCTGAAACACAAAAGATTCTTTCATACTAGTTCAAGGTTAAAGTTTTAAAGATTTGCCTATCTTTAAACTGTAGCTGTACTGGATATAAAAATTAGACTTTGAATATACCAAGGCATATACAGACTTCCTTTATTGAGAGATACAACAAAATGTGATAATATCAAGGTGATTATTACTTAATCCCTAGCTTTAAGGAATGGGAAAAGCCCAAGATTTGTTTCAGCCTTTGGAAAAAATATACAGTACTAATATTATGATATAGATTTGATTGTTTTTATGACAAATGGAAGGAAGTGACTCAAACTAACTCAAAAAGGAAATGTATTGTCTGTTCTGTGAAAGGCACAAAACACATTTACACAAGCACAGCAGATTCCAGATGATATTAGTGGTTTTTTCTTCTCTATCTCAGCTCTACTTCCAGTGTGCATTCCTTATTTGATCTTCCTGCCTTGTGTTTGTAAAGATGACCACCAGCAATCCCATGTGCATATCAATCTTCCTTACAGTTTGTGATTAGATGTCACATCATCTCCTAAATTCCAGCACAAATGTCCAGGAAGGACTCTGGTTGGCCTATTGGGACAATTATTCATCCCAAACGAAGCAGAGCAGCTAGAGAAATAGCATACTTTTGTGTATTCTATGCTCATCCTATGCTCAGGCAGCAGGGACAGCCACACATAAAATTATACAGAAGTGGGAGGAATATTGCCTCCAGTGACAGTGGAATTTTAGAGAAAAAATATTTATCTGTTATAACCATTTCCTTGACTTTAAGAGAAATATGTCTTCTTAGGATACCTGCATTAGAATATCCACATTTTAATGCTTTAAAAGTGATATATGCATATACTTTTCAGACTATTATACTCAATTTTATTGAAAAATAATGTATGTGCTTATATAAAAGTGTACATTTCCTGAGGGTAGATCTTGATTGATTATGCAATGTATGTATTTATTCCTATAAGGTTGAGAAATCTATCCTCTGTTCAAAAACAGCTATAGAGTATAGGCTAGAAGAAATGATAGTTCAGTAGAAATGTGTTTGAGAAACATGCAAGAAAGAAGATTTGAGACGAGGAAGAAGTGCAGATTAAATGCCTGCAGTTCTTGAGCTATGTAGACCCTGTAACTTATGCAGCATGGTTTTCCAGAAGCCAAACCTGGCTTTGAAACTAGCTCATACAAGCAATAAAATTTCAGCACATTTTCTCTGCCAGGTTAGAGGAGGTACTATCAGAAAGCACAGTTC
>PVJX010041364.1:0-14694 GCA_004027295.1 Dolichotis patagonum
CAGTCTTGACTCCATTTCCTGCAGGAGTCACATGACTCATGCTGCCAAATACTCCATCCTTCCACACATTCTTCCTCTGCACAGCCACACCCAAGCACCTCCACATTGTTCTGTGACAATTCAACCTCATTTTTTCCCAAAACCTAATCAAAACAGAAATCTTCACAGAAGAAGGGAGTTAGGATCTAATACTTCAAATGCAAAAGTATCTTGAATTTAATACTGAAGTAGTACCACAAAAGAAAAGGTAAGTGAAGATACAGTTCAAGAAAGTCTCGGAACCTGTCAAAGGAAAAAAGTCAGGGGCGGGGCAGGGGCATGTAATTAGCATCTGAGCACTCACTAGTATGTGGATTTGAGTCTTGGCATAAAAAAGTGCCAAATGCCTGCTTCATATTCAGTTTGAAAGATTTTTTAATTGTTTTACTGTTTGATGTGAAGTTATCTTGTTATGCAATTTAAAACACAGTGTATAAGATTGATAAAAAATGGCACCCTGATAGATGTGCTTATTTAAAAATTGGCAAGAGGATATTATTTACCCAATGAACCACAAGGACTAAAAAAAAAAAAAAAAACCACTAACAATAATAGTCCCTCAGGTAAAATGCCCCTTCAGACAGTTTTTAAAATGTGTATCATTTATTTGATAATGCATAGCCACCTACTGAGAGAAAAGCTATGGTCTGTTGCATAAATAGGCATTTGGACAGCTTTAAAAATGCACACTCTTTACAACCAAATGCCAAGTGAAAACCCCCATGAAAAGTGGTTATTATGAGCAAAGAACAACCACTTTTCAAACCAAGAGGTGATCTGGTCCAGTGGAGTTCTTATACCTTTTCTTCTTCAGAAGCTGTAAGAAAGGCCACTGATCTACTTAGGACATAGCCGCTGCTGGCCTTGGGATGTGGGGCCCATGAAGAGCGAATCAGCCCTCCAGGAGTCCAGACGGCTCAGTGCACTTCCTCTCTGCTCATCAGAATCACCCCGAGAAAAGGTGGGACACAGACTGCTTTAGCAGCTGTCCAGGTGATCTTGTTACATGGTCTCCGATGAAAACCTCCAGGCTGAGCAGAGACGGAAGCCCACGAAGGCCAACTGATGGACCCAGGCTCACAGTGCAAGCCTGGGACAGAACCCAGGTGTGGGGGTCCCGGGTTCTCACTCTTCTACTCTCATTCTGTTTCCTGCCAGAGTAGCCTTTCTCATTCTCTCTAAATATGATTTCATGCCTTCTTTCATTGCATGTACATTTACAGAAGATCAATAGTGTGTAATACTTATAAATATGTATTAACCATTCAAAAAACACAGAAAAAATACTTTCATTCCCCCAATACCAGATTAGTACTTCTTTATATTCACTGAGATTCCATTTTCTTCTCTAGTTTTCTTACTCTTAAATATGAGTTTACATGCTAGCACATTTCAAAGCATTATATTTACTATATCTTACTAAAAATGTCTATTGGTTTTTGTCTTAGTCTGTTTGTCTTAGTCATTACAAAGAAGAGAGTTGATTTTTACCTCCAGTTGTGAAGGCTGGAGAGAGCCAGCTCCGCAGGTCCTGTGGCAAGGACTTCCGCCTGGGAACACGGCAGGGAAGTGGGAAAAGGGAGGCAACGAGATGAAGGAGCAGTGCCAGGCTGCTTTATAATTCTTTCTTGAGGGTGGACTCCCTCAAGAGTGGGACCTAATTGGGTGGACCTAATTGCCCCGTAAAGGCCCCACCGCCTGTCAAAAAAGATACATTGCCAACTAAATTTCAACCTGAGCTTTCGCAGGGAAAAATGGCATCCAATTTACTTTTTTTCTTCTTTAATGAGGAAGTACTAAGGGCAGAGGGATTAAGGAAAATGTGCTTGTTCTTACTAATGTACAGGTTATATTTCCCCTATGATGTGGGTTGTTGAATAAACAGACAAATCCTCCAAGTGTGCTACTTTGAGATAGATGTCCTTAACTATGATCCAGAAGGATGGGCATGCTTGTAACCCAGGCCAACTGAATGGAATGCTGTAGTTAGGCCTGCTGCACGAAGAACCTGATGTGTAAGGGCCTTCCTGTCAAACTGATCCAACAGCTGCAGCCATGGGATCAGGTAAATGGGCAGGTACTCTTGGGTCATTAATCACATCTAGGTCCAGAAATTTTGTATTGATGTTTTCTGCTGATGTTGGTGCTTGAATCTGTATAGGGGATGGTGAAAAAAGACACACTTAGGTCGTATCTGTTCCCTTCTTTAATAAGCACATAGAACCCTGCAGATACTAATAGAAAAGATGCATAAACGATACCACAGTATAAACTTATCCATGTCCTTTTGTTCCCAAAGGTTGCAGGTGGATAGAAGGTACTATTTTTCCATTTTAGAAGGACACTTCAACACTGTTATATGGTCAGTATAGAACAATGTTTCCATTGACCAGTCCTGTCACTCTGTCAAGTCCTGTCCAGTATTTAACAAAAGGGATTATGTCTGTAAGTGGTTGCCATGTGAATGTTTGCTGATACACGAAATCAAGGAAAGGACTGCAATAGCTTCAGTAACAGGTGTTAATTTCTTGATCACATACTGCTGAGTCTTCTCTCTCTCCCCAATTTGCTGCAATCTATCTTAAGTTTATCATCAATGAACTGATGATTCCTATCTAATGGAAAGAAAGCATGGAGGTCACTGATCATCACATACAAACATGTCAAGCAAGAGCTCTACATTTATCTCTTCGTCTTCATACGCCACTAAAGTGGTAGAAGAAGCAAACAAAATCTGTGATCTTCATCTCAGAAGACAGATGCCTGTCGTGATTTCTTGTTTTGCTCAGCATCAACTCGTCATCTTGTTTCTGGAGAACTGGTTGATACTGGAACCTGCAGGGGTGGGAAGCACCCCATGAAGTTGCTGCGTTGAGGCCCTGGCACGAGTTAGGGAAGCATCGGTCTGCTGTGGGTCAGTGTCAGCTATTGATACTTGGCAATTTCCTACAGTATTTCCTTGATTCAGCTTGATGCCTGAGGGAACAGGTACTTGGTCACTCTCAGTGTCCCTGATGCGTCACACAGGAGGGCTTCAAAACTCATTCCAATCAATCCTTTGGGTGTCATCAGCTGGAGGAGGAGGAGGTGCTGAGGGAGGTTGTAAAAGAGACAGTGCTAACCGTAAATCCACATATTCTTGTGGAGCCTTTGTGGAAACAAAGGAAGACAAGTTAAGAGCAGACACTTTTCTTTCCATTGCAGTGACCCATGGTGATAAATCTGAGTAGGTTTAGAGCTTTCTCTAGTTTGTAATTGAGATCCTTCAAGCTTGGACCTCACTATGCATCTTTCTCTCCAATTTTCTCCAGTGGTTTTCATAATCCTGACTCCAGTCTCACACCTGAACTGGTTGCTTCGACCTGTGTTGCCAAGTAATGTTCTGGACTTGTACCAGAGACTTGGAACATCTTTGATACCAGTACTATCCCTGCCTCTTCTGCTGACATCTTGGTTAGCTCTTGGTATTCTTCTCGTGGGATGAGCTCAGACATTTTTCACTTGGTCTTGAGCTTCCTTCCTGGATACTATGTTCCCTTGTAATTTCTCTGCAGGAATCTCCTGAAGCTGTCTCTTTGGAGGCCTGCTCACTTTCTGATCTTCTAGATTCATTTGTATCTACAGACCTTCATTTGTCAGTGAGAATCTCTAGGGCTCTGATGAGGACATGACATTACATAGTGTCCCACATCCAATTTACTTTTAATTTTAAAAGTAACAGATATTCACTGAAAAATTCAGGGAACATAAACATGTTAGAATAGAAAATGAGAGGCCCTAAACCCTCCCCATCCTGACGTCTGGAGGAAATCTTTTTCCTATACATCTGAAATGGAATTGTACGATGGATACAGTTCTGGTTTTTATTTTGCTTGTTGTTTTTTTGTGTGTTTGTTTTGGGGTAGTGGGAACTGCGCCCAGGGCCATTGCATTGAGCTATATCCCCAGCCCTTTTAGTGAGAGTCTTGCTAATTCATTAACCTGTTTCTTATCTCTAAAATGAGACTGAAAATGCCTGCACTTGCTTATTAGGGTGGTGAAAAGATGGAGTAAATTAACTTATATCAGCTGTTTGAGAAAAGAACTAGAAAGCTTTGTAAATGTTGTCTAGTATCATTTATAACAGCAAACATTGATGGGGAATTGGTTAAATAAACGATAGCATATTATGAGGCCATGAGGAATCATTGTTGGAAATTTATTAGATACTGTAAGTTTATGAGAATTTTTGTATTTTTAAATGTTTCTTGAGTTTTTCTACAAGAAGCATTTTCATAGGAAGAGCCTGTTTTTTAATAAAAAGACATCTTGAGACTTAGATGTGTTTCAGTTTATATGAATCTTTTCTTCCCAACATGTAAGTGCTACCTCAAATCTTTGGAGTTAACAAATACTCTTCCAATGTCTGGGTCTCCCCAGTGTGTATGGCCCTTCTGTCTACTCTGCTGCCTTGGTCCACTCGCTGCTTCCCCCTTCTTCCTTACATTGCCTCTTCCCAGGATAGGGTTCCATAAACCTACTTAAGGTCAACTACAAAGGCTCCTTAAAGGCTTGCGGCATTATGCCTGCCACAAGCATACTAGATAGGTGTTACTAGGGACCAAGACAAAGAATGAAACTCATAAGAATGGAATTATAGGTGACATCCCCCAAATGGAGGAAGCTGTTGAATAAACAGGATGAAAAATGCTTGCTAATGGCCTTGAGGTCCAAGCCTGTTGCTTGATTAGTTTGATTCTTCAGTCTGGCTCAGCTCAATAGCACAGACAGTTTGAAGTGAGAAAGCCCTTCACTGTGGAGAGATGGAGACCTTGATCAACCCAACAGGAATGAATAAACTCAGTCTGAGGCAGGGTGGAGGGAATTGTAGTAAGGACTAGTGCACCCAGGGAGAGTTTTACCCTGTGGTATGAGTCTTTAAGGAGCCTGGTGTCACGAAGGAGTCCCTAGGGGCGTATGTCAGTTCCGTAGTAACAGCAAATAAAGCATCAGTGACCTCCAAGAACTGGAGGTGCCTGACTCTGCCCACCATGAGTAAAAGGGAGGGAAAAGGAACATTCTCCTGGGTGCAAAGGGCACTGTCCTGGGAAAAGGCAATGATTAGAATTTACATCTGAGCCCAGGTTTGTTAACAAAGAAATTGCTTCATAATTTAAAAATTATTCTTTCTTGCCCATGCCATGGCCTGATCCCAGGAAGTAGCAAGTCAACTGTATCCAATGAGGGATTAAAGATAATAAATAACAGAGTAGCAATTAATTGCACATCTCGATTTCACAGGCTGGGCTGCCTGGGTCACGCTTGAGTGGTTTATCAAATTTAGATCTATTATGACTGTCTTGTATTTCAATTGATGTCTGAGGGTGCTTGTACCATGAGGCTTCCCAGATATAAGAATCAAAACCTACAGACTGTTATAGGATTCTATCATTCTGAGAGCATGAGGCAAAAGTGTTGAAAATGGCAGTTTAATGAGTCATGCAAAGCGGCTCAGTATTCAAAGTCACACATTTGATTATTTTCCTTCTCCAGAGGGCACTGGAGGCAGAGTGATATGCCTGCTTTCTCGATGCCTGGGTTCTGACCTGTCTTTCTGTAATTTTTGCTTATTTCCTTGCTTAAAAAAAAAAAATAACAAGGCATCCTAAAATCCAGACACTGAGGCTGTCCGTTAACTGGAATTGTTCTCAGAGTCACACAAAGAAAAATGAACAATAGTGAGGAAATGAACAAGGGCGCTTTAAATGCAGTGGCCACCACCCCTCCCTGGGCTCTCAGTAGGGGGCCTCTTCTGAATTGGGCCCCATTGGTGTCCTTGGCCCAGGACCTTTGAAGGTACCCTCAATGGCCCCACTAGGCCAAGGTTTCTCTGCTTGAATGACAAATCTAATTTGAACAGTGCACTAATTCTTTCATTTGCCGCCCTCCATGTTTTCATCTTCAGGCCATAACTTCACCTGCCAACTCAGGTAAATAGTATTTAACAGGACGAAGGCTTTGAAAGGTTATCCTGGACTTGATTTTGTGCTTAGACTTTGTACTTTCACTGGTGAGTGAAACCAAGAGCCAGTCCCTCCAAAGTACTTTTGCTTGTAGTACTTTTGGGGAGGGAAGGGTGATCATATCTACCTCACAGATTCATCTGACCCCTGCTCCTTCAGGCTTGTCCTCTGCTCCCTCTGGGTGTGAATGGACTAGAGGGGACAGGGGAGATACCCCTTGCTGACCGCCTTTCATGTCTCCCCATAATATCACTGGATACTCTTATGACCTAATGTGGGTAGGGACTGCTGAAGAAACTTTAGAGAATTTAAAATTGGATAGACTTATGACTTCTCAAAAGATAAGGGTATAGCTTTCAAGAAAGAAGCAAAATTTAAATTTACTGCCCCGTACTATATTACATAGAAGTCAACTGAAAAAAAAAAAAAAAAAGGAAAATCCTCTAAAAAAAAACCAGGATCCTTAAATTCTACCCCCGGCTCTCTTCAACAGCATTACGTGGAGTGGAACAGTCTGTAACACACAAGAGTTGGGCAAAACTGTACAAAGAACCCATGGGCTCTAACACTGGGATTTTAGAAAGTGTAATTTCAAGTTTGACAATTTGTGGCATGTAGGTCTAGAGTAAAAAATGAGTTTCACCTGGATATCATGCATACAGGGTTTTCCTGTATTTTGCAAATATTTGGGCTCCCTAAACCAGGCATTGATAGGGCCAGGGTTAGGGCTGCATGTAAACTGGGTGCCAGAAGTGTATGTGAAACAACAGAAATGGGTTGTTTTGCATTTCTAAAGACTAGAAGTCCAAGATTAAGGTGAAAAGAACAGATTCCTTTTGAGGGCCGTGAAGAAAGGGTCTTCTGGCTTCTCCCCTAGTTTCCGGTATGCTGGCAATCTTTGCTGTTCCTTGGCTTATAAAACTACCACCCTGATCTTTCCTTCCTCTTCACATGTCATTCTCCTTGTGTGTGTCTGTGGCCAAATGCATCCTTCTTTAAAACAACATCAGGCCTATTGGGTTAGGGGCTCAACCTCCTCCATTGTGATGTAACCTTAACTAAGTCTGCCTCCAGGGATTTCCCCCTCCCAAAGAAGGTCACGTTTAGAGACCCTGGGGTTATAACTTCCAAGTGGGATTCTTGCAGGACAAAATTCAAGCCATATAGATATGGGTTTTTTCTTTTAGGGGAAAATGGTTGCATGGTTCACTGAAATCCGCCTTTATCAACCTGGCCTTTGTTAAACACAAAACCAGTTTATAAATGAGAGAAATAACACTGGAGTTTTAAAAAAATTCTAATTAGCTGTGTAACCATGGGTGAGTCACTTCTCTAGATTCTGTTTTCCTATTTATAAAATTCAAGAATTTAGGATAATTCTAAAGTCTTTCCCAGAATTAGCAATCTAAGCCCAAAGCTTATAGAGGAGAACTTACATAATAATAAAATACAAAATGTAGTTTTACAATGAGTTTGCGGTCAGACAATAAAGGCATATCCAAACACATAAAAAATAGGTGTTGTGTAACTGCTGCAACAAAAAAACCTTTTTTTTTTTCTTTTTTGCTGGCATTATACGCACACATTAATTTAGGGACTGATTGTAAGCGTCCAAGCAATTCTGGTTCCCCGATGGACATACTTGCCCCCTCACGTCCTTCACACAGTCATCACAAAAGCTTAGCAGCCCAGAAGTGACCATGGTCAGAAATAACAATTAAATCAAAGCTAACCATAAATGCACAAGTAAATTCTGAAGACCGGGCCAGCTTTCTCACAGGGTGTGACACTTGTGTATTAATATAAAAACTGTGCTTCTGCTTACAGGTCACAAAATAAGCACACTCCTAAAATTATTCTCTAAAACAGTCAGGTTCACAGAACCACACAAATATCAGCCCCTGCTGCTGCATTATTTTAATCATCTAACAGAACATGGGTAGACCACAGAACTGCGTTTCACTCCTACCTTTATGCAAAGCACTGCTAGATTTCCTTGGTTTTTCAGTGCTGAGTACAGATCAAAGCTCACTAGCTTAGAGAGTAATTGTGTGGCAATAGTGTTCATCATTAAAATGAATATATATTTATGAATATGAACACGCTTTCTATTTATTCATAAATATAATCTCAGATGACAGAAGCATAAAGACCTGAATTTCTTTGTTGCTCCCTCATCACTAGGCTTGGTGTCACAATGACAGAATGGTCCAACTTTGGTTCTACTTTATGTCATTGACATGTTCACAAGCCGAATTCTCCAACTACATATAGTCTTTTTGAGACAGGGTCTCACTGTATAGTTTAGGCTACCCCCGAACTCAACTACGTAGCCTAGGCTGGCCTCGAACTCTTGGCAATCTTTCTGCCTCAGCCTCCCGAGTGCTGAGATTACAGGCATGAGCCACTACACCCAGCTACATACAGTCTTAAAATAAATTTCCTCAGTGGAGCAAGAGTCCAACTGACTTGAATAAAAAAAAAAATGGGGAGCTGGGAGTGTAGCTCAATGGTTCAACCTATTTAAAAGGAGGTAGTTCTGTTTTAGAGTAGTCTACCCCCTACTGGTAGAGAATCAGACCCCCAAAATCTCCAGTAGAAGCTTGCAACTATCAATACTATCAAATGCTACATTTATGATGATTTTTTTCTACATATACTTATAATAGAATTTAATTTAAAATTATACCCTAAAACAGAACTAAAGATGCTAAAATAGAACAATTTTCGTATAAGACACTGAAAATAACAATAAAAATAGAACAATTATAGTAATATAAGGTAATAAAATTATGTGAATATGGTTCCTCCTCTCTCTCTCTCTCTCTCTCTCTCTCAATATCTCATTGCACTAGGCACACACTTCTTGTCAGCTAAACCAATGCCTATGTAATGAGATGAAGCAAGGTGAATGAATGAGGTAGCACTGTGATGTAGCATTAAATTACACTTAAGAGTTACCTGGACACAAGCACTGTGATAACACAACAGTCAGAGATAACTAGGATGGCTACTAAGTGACTAATAGGAAGGCAGCATATACAATGTGGATATGCAGGACAAAGGGGTGATTCACATCCTAGGTGGGACAGTGGAAAGGCATGAGGTTTATTACACCCTTCAGAATGACATACATTTTATAACTCATGAACAGTTTGTTTCTGGGATTTTATATTAATTAATTTTACATGACTTGTAGACTGATGTAACAAACTGTAGAAATTAAAACTTCTAGTAAGAATGGACTAGTGCAAGTACACACTTCAACTTGGGGATAATTGTTAAGAGAACATGCCTTTCAGGGAAAATGATTAAGTAAATTATTAAAGATCTGCCTGATGGAAGAGTATGTATGGATTTTAAATGATGGCTTCGAGTTCTATGACATGAGGAAAGTGTATTAACAACCTCAAGGTAAACAAAATGATAAATGTGTTCTTACAAATTTATACACAACAGCACAATAAAGTCCACACTCTGCTCCAGCCACCCAGGACCTCTTTCAGCTACTTGCACATTCAGCTTTTCTGTACTCGAAGGTCTTTGCTTGAGCTCTGCTCTCTGCCTGGAATGCTCTTTTCCTTCCCATCACATGCCAGCTCCTTCCCAGAGTGTTATGTCATCAGTCAACAACACATTCTCTGAAGGCTTTCTTTTAGCACTGTATCCAAAAAAAGAGAATTAATGCCTCCTTTATCACCTTGTTTTATTTCCTCCATAGTGGCAGTGAATGGCTGGAATTATCTATATTTCATTCTTTATTTATTTTTCTTTCTGATATGAAAAGATTTGCTTAAAATTTACTATTGTATCTCCAGATCCCAGAATAAAAATGACTATCTATTCTATGAACCACACATGGTAGCATATGCATGAGGGTGACCTAAGCCCACGAGTTCAGAATCAACCTGGGCAACATAGTGAAAAAAAATCTTGAAAACAAAAGTGTTCTAAGAATGAAAGAAAATATACAAAAGGAAGGAAGTACGTGAAGTTGCCAGAAATTTCTACATGAGTGTGAAAAGGACAGTCCTATTGTATATTCCAAACTGTGACAAATTTACAATTTGATCCTTAGGAAAATTAAGTTCATACATTCCCAAAGAAAGAACACTTAAAGTTTCAGATTTAAAGATACATTGATCACATTAATTCAGGAGTATTATATTTTTATCTGTCTTTCAGAAAGCAATATAATGAAAGTTGGGTTTACACAGTTTACCTCCACATTACCAACCACTCTTTCTATAAACACCATGGTAATATATGGTCTGGCTGTCTCCCAAATTCAAGTGCTGAGCTTAATCACCAATGTGACAATATTAAGAGGTGAGACTTCAGGGAGCTCATATATCTGAATGTTGAAAGAGTCTTCTGGTAGATTAATGGTCAACTTGTAAACCCCACCTGAACTGAATCAGCATGGTACTGGGTGTGGAGGGCCCACCTGTGGATTGTTGCCAAAAGCATGAAAGCAGAACTGGAGGAGAAGATGGTTGGCTGTTGATTTCCCTGGAGGAGCTTGCCTTGCTGGTTTTCTGGATATGAACTCAGCTGTTCTCATCATTGGAGGAGCTCAGGTCCTTGCTGCTGCTGAGGATGGCTGCTGTTCTTTTCTGGGGAGCTCTGGTTCTTACCTTGAGCATTGATTCCTGGTTTCAGTACAGAACCCTCAGCCTACTGGCACAGATCCTTCATCCCACTGGTGCAGACTTTCTAGCTTTCACTATTCACCTTTGGCCTTCCCAGTGCAGATCCTTGATACAGACTTGCATGAGACATTGTCATGGGTTGTAGGACTCCAGCTGGACTTGTGGAGGACATTGCCATGGGATCTAGGTCTTTAGATGGACTCGCGCAGGACACTGCTATGGGATTCAGGCCCTTGGCTGGATTCTTGGGTCTCTAGTGTGTGAACACTCTTGTACTCTTCTGCATTTGACTCTTCTAGTAAATATTATAAAATAATTCTATAAATTATGTTCCTGTATTAAATTTATTCCCTTGTAAGCCCTAACTACAAGTCTTTTGATAATATTTTTTCCATAGATTCCCAAAGAAAAAAACACTTGAAATTTTAGAATTAAAAATACATTGTTTGCTGGGCATGGTGGTGCATGCCTGTAGTCCCAGCACTTGGGAGGCTGAGGGAGGAGGACTGCTGTGAGTTTGAGGCCAGCTTGGGCTACATAAGTGAGTTCAAGGCCAAAGAAAACTATATAGCAAGACCTTGTCTAAAAAAATAAAAGATATATTGAATACATTAATTCAAATAAGAGAGGATTATTTAATATTATAATTAAATAAAAGAGAGGATGTGAAAAGGTATGAAAAGTCAAGGAAGAAGAAAATAAAATCTCAAAATCCAAAAAATCATTGATTGATGTAACACCTCCAAAAAAAAAAATCAGCATTTTTATGTCACCTACTGGATTCTTGTTCTACGGCTTACTTCTGTCCTCATTTCTAGGGTTGATTCTTGACCTCTAACAATCCATAAATTGTAGATTAATTAGTTCACTGCCCTTAATCTTAGTCTCCCACAAGTTCTGTGAACATGAGAAAAATGCAGACATATTTTCTACCAGAGCATAACACACATGGCCTGAAGTCCAGCTGCTAATGCAGTCCTTCTTACCAACCAAAATGTCCTGAGCTTGGTCTTTTCCAGCTACTTTCCTGTCAATACTCTGGTCTTCTGAGCTCTTACCAGAACCTCCCATCAACCTTAGCTCTCAGAATTCTAGGGCTGCTTCTCTCGCCAGCATCTTCCAACCTTTTCAAACTTTTCCCACAAGGCAGTTCCAAAGGCTTCTGAACCACATGGGCAAGTAGCATTTCAGCAACAGCCCCACTCCTGGTACCAAATCTGTATCAGTCAGTATTTGCTAGAGGAACAGGTTTAATATACAGTGGACCCTTAACTTATGAACTGAATTCTTTCTCAAGGGCTGGTTGTAACTCAGATTGTTGATTAAAGGCTCAGGGTCCTCTACACAGCCTTCAAAGTCTCTCTCCTATATATATATATACAGGCAGATCTCAGTGTCCTTAGAGCAACACTGGCCCAGGATTTCTTAATTAACCCCATATAGGAAAGGTTGTTGTAATGTTCCTTGAAGAACTCTTTAAGGGTTAAGTCGATCTCTGAGATCATCTAGAAGCAAAAACAGTCAGCATTTAGGTTATAACTCAACACTTTGGTTGTAAGTTAAAATTAAAATTCTGGTCAAAAACCAAGTTGTTCTTATGTCAGGCTGGTTGTAACTTGAGGGCCACTGTATATTACATACACATATATTATGTACTACATATTAGAGAGACATACACACAGAGATTTATAGATCTATCAGGGTCAAATGTGTAAGAATGCAAAACGCCTGTCTGCATGCTGAAGACCCAAAGGACCCAATCAAAAGCTGAAGGCCTGGAGCCCACTGCAGAGTCCCTTGTGAGTCACTACCAGGAAGCCAAAGCATCTGTGCCGAAAGGCTGAAGATGAAGACTGCACTGGAAGCCTGCAGATGGACACCCAAAGGCAATGGTGATGACTGGAGCACCTCTGAAGAAACAATACTTTCTTCTGCCTTTCCTTTTCCTTCCATCCAGGCCACAAGCCTACTGGTTGGTGCTCCCACACTTAGGGTGAGTGTTCCTTCTTCAGTAAGTCCATCACTCAGACACACTAAGAACTATGATAAGTTAATTAGATGGCAGTTATTTGTATTTATGAAGCTGACCCTGTGTTCCACTACCAGTCACATAGGGCCATTGTGCTCGGTTTCTAGCACTGCTGCCCGTGTCCCCTGCTCTGTCTTTTCTATGATACACCGTGTCCTGAGATTCTTTCTTCCATGAATACCATCAACAGGTCCCTTTGCCCTCTAGCTTTAGTTTGGGTGTTTGGGAGGTATCCTTGTGAGTGGCGAGGGCAGGTACCCAAAGAGAAGGAAGGGAGGTATCTTTCCCTGATTTTCTCTGTGTTGGCTGATAAAGGGTTGGTGCTAACCTCTGTTGAAGTCATTTTCTCTACCATGTCACCTTCAAAGCTTCAGCACTTCCCCTGTGGTCCCATGACTGTTAGTCCCTCCACCTCTTCAGGCTCCCTGATGCCAGCCCTAGGATGCGTCACCCATCCCATACTGGTTTCTCTAATCCTCCTCACACTTATCAAATTACAAACTATACCTTTATTAATCCTTCAATGGCAAGCATTCCATGTTTTGAATGCTGATTACAATGAAGTATAATGAAATTTTTTGTTTGTTTTAAACCAGGGATCGAACTCATAACCTCACACTTGCCAGGCATGCACTTGTGCCACTAAGCTAAACCCCCAGAAACATAATGAAATATTTTTCTCTTCAAATTCTTGTTCCTTTAAGCTTTCTAAGTAACGCATAAATTTCATGCGAAAATTTTAAAAATTGCAATTTCCAGCATAAATGGTTTAAATCCTTTGCCATTTCCACCTAAGGGTGGCATCCACTTCCTGTGATTACCCTAACACAGCCTCCAATTCCTCACTCAGAATTTTTTCACCTGCTGAAATTCCCCATTCAGTTTTTTGGATTCAGGTTATGTTTCTAGGTATTCTTGGATGAGAGATGAGTCCCAAATCAACAACAGCAACTATCTATCAGATGATTTTCCAGCTCACATCCAAAAAATAAAATAAAATAAATTTTTTAGTGAGGATCAGGGAGAAGGGAATTGGAAAAACTGGACTGGGATTGGGTGGCTAGTGAATAAGAAATGAGATGGTCCCAAGGCCAAACTTTGCCTAAACACTATGGATAACTTCAGGAAAAGCTAGATCCTGCAGCAGGTACCTCCTGGGCACTGGGTGGGGGACCATTGCAGGAGGGAGCAGGAGCAGGAGCAGGAGCAGGAGCCATTGTTCTGCTACTTAAACGTTGGGAGCACTTAATCTCTCAGTCTCCTAATTTATGGGAGGTGAACACTGATAGTATGTGCTTCACAGAGTTGCTATAGGAATAAATAATGCAACAACATTCTTACATCAGTGTTAAGCAAGTATGCATCAAATATTACCAGTTATGGTCTATCTTCACTAGGGAAATCTTTGGTATTTCCAGTATTTTATAGGCTTAGCTGAAGCCCTTTCCTCTGTAATCAGTGAGTCATGGGAAGGCCATGGAAGGAGTTCAAGCACTACTCAATTCAGGGAGGGTGAAATTTGGAAGATAGGCTATAATCTCTAGTATAGAGGGCCTTGAAATACTAACAGAGAGAAACACAGGCAGAGTAGATCAGGAGATAGGGTCCATTGAGCTGCTCTATATAGGGAGGCAGTGAGACCCAAAACAAGCAGTGCACCCCGTGGGAGTGAAAGGGGAGGAATTGTCAAAAAAAGGGAGGCAGAGGATACTGTTAATGGGGTAACAAGATTTAAAATTTACATTATCCTCATCACTCTGCTTGGATGGATTGTGTGCTGTTCCAGTTTGTCTACTTACGCTAGACTTGAGGACATGGTCAGCTATCCCAAAAATAAGAGGACATATTACGGTAATCACCCCTAATTTTCCTATCAACTTAACCTGAAGCCCTTTATAACTTATACTGTCTTATTATGGCTGATCTTATTTGAATCTGGTTTGTTAGATTGCTACTTTGTATTGACTGATTT
>PVJX010041365.1:0-14690 GCA_004027295.1 Dolichotis patagonum
CTTGATATCATTTGGGCTGTCCCCTTCTTTTTCATTTATCCCTATTAATCTTATGTTATTTTTCTTTGCATCATCTTGCAGGTGCTGAATTGTTATTTCCTGATTCTTTGTTATTTTTAAAAGATCTTGTCTTTCCTGCTCACTGGCTGCAATCTTATCTTCGAGGTCTGAAATTCTATCTTCACTTTCATTGAGGTGGGTTTTACAGCTTTCAATAGAATTTTTGATTTCCTGTATATCTCTTTGAATCTGCTTTATGCATTCTGTTTGTTTCTTATATTGTTCTTTGAGGGATTCTATCTGTTTGCTTTGTTCCTCTAATTTTTTAGCTGTGTTTTCACTAGATGCGTTGACTATTTCTTTCACTATTTTTATCAATTCTTCTTTTACCTGGGCAAGTATTTCTGATTTGAATTTCTCCATAGCTTTCCGTATTTGCAAATTTATTTCATTTGATATCATTTCAGACATTTCAGGTGTATGGCTTCTTTTTTCTTCTATGTACACAGATTCTAAGCTTTCTTGGGGAGGCCTAGGGCTTTGAGCCTGCCTTCTTTGTTTCCTTTTGTCATTTTTCTATATTTCCTTGCTTTGAGCGGTGTTCCAAATCTTTCTCTGCTTGTGTGGCGAATTACCTCTTACACCCTCAGTTCCTGGAAGGGCAGTGGCTCCCCCACAGGCTCTTGGCTTCCTCACAGGGTCCTAACTCCCCTCTGTGGGCTCCTGGCTCCCTAAGTTGAAAGGCAAATGCTGGGTGTGGCCACCCCGGAGCCTGTGGAATCTCAGGAAGGCCAGGCCACCGTGCTTTGTCCCAGGCAGGACTCCAGGAGGTTCCCTGCGAGTGAAGGGTGGGCCTACACGTCCCAAAGATTCAGGCCAGAATGTTGGTTTCTGAAAATTTCCCAGTCCCAAACAGACCTGGCCAAGATGCCAGTCTCCACAATATTCCCAATCCAAACAGCCCGGGCCACTCTGCGGGTCTGAGAGGTTCGGGTCCCAAAGAGACAGACTGCGATGCTGCTTTCTGGGAGACTTCCTGGGGGTCAAGGGTGGGGCTACAGGCCCAAACAGACCTGGCCCAGATGCCAGTCTCCGGGCAGTTCCCTGCGGATGAAGGGCAGGCCTACCAGTCCCAAACAGTCACACCGAGATGCAGGTCTGTGCAGACTTTCAATCCAAACAGCCCGGGCCACTCTGCGGGTCCGAGAGGTTCGGGTCCCAAAGAGACAGGCCGCGATACTGGTTTCTGGACTATATGCCTGAAATTAATGTTTTTAACAAATGAAGACAAAAACAAAAATCATATATTTTCATGTCTTATTTTAAACTCTGCTATGAAATTAAAATTTCAAGCAATTACACTCTCACAATGTCACAATTCATTTCCTTAGCCTAATTTTTAAGGAATAAATTGATAAACATGTAAAGAAAGATAAGAGACAGTGCTAAATGAGGTTCAGAAAGATAAGTCCTATAGAGTATGTTTCATATGTAAGATACTAAAAAATTGACCTCATAAAAGTTAAATAGTGGCTGTCTTAGTAGGTATGGAAGGATAGAGAACAGGGCGCTTGGGAAAAGTGTGAGCGATGCAAACTAAATTATAGTTTGACTGGAGAAAGAAAGTCTGATGTGCTAATGTAAGGCGACTATAGAATATGATAAAGCATTGTGTGAGGCATAATAAAAAATGCAGTGCATGCTTAAAATTAAAGACATAATAGCAGTAAGAGACACATTGCTCTCAACCCCTTCAAAGTCCTCTTCCTCACTTTTACACACATTTTTCTCTCTGTGTTTGCAACTGGCTGAAGCAGTTCTGGAGGTCCTCTTTCATCTCTTGATTTATGCTCTTGTGGCTACTTTGATGCCCTAAATTTATTTGAAATGTTTACCTGTCATGGTCATTTTAATTCTGAGGGACTCCGAAGTCACTTGGTGCCTAATCCAATGTCACATTTGTTAAGCGCTGCCTTTGTAGTTTTACTAGCCTACCTGTTCTCAGCAGCAGCATTCACCATATTTTTTATTCCATGAAGGCATTCATAAAAGCAAACTTATAGAACTGCTTCAGAAAGGGCAAGGGGGATATGTGTGTTCAAAGTAAGGGGGAGTATTTTAGGGGGCTTAATGGCCTTGTGTCTTATACCAAGGTAAATTTTTTATGGAAAGACTCACTCTACCTTTTGAGCTCATACTGTGTATCTTAAAAGACTTCAGAGTTTTTTGAACCTTTAAAACCCCCAAAATAAGATACATTACATGAAGAAATGTTCACCATCACTGGTCATTCAAGAAATGCAAATTAAAACTACACTGAGATATCATCTCACACCAGAAAGAATAGCTGCCATCAAGAAATCAACTGATAACAAATGTTGGTGAGGATGTGGGGAAAAAGGAACACTGCTCCACGTTGGTGGGAGTGTAGACTGGTGCAACCACTATGGAGTCAATATGAAGAATTCTCAGAAGACTAGGATTGGAAGCTCCATTCAACCCAGCTATTCCCCTCCTGGGTATTTTCCCAGAAAAACTGAAAAGTTCATATCACGGTGATATATGTTCACCTATGTTTATAGCAGCACAATTTGTAACAGCTAAATCTTGGAAACAATAAGATGCCCATCAACCACAGAGTGGATGAAAAAGATGTGGTATTTTTATACACTGGAATATTACTCAGCTATGAAGAAGGATGATCTTGAGGCCTTCATAGGGAAATGGAGACAAATTGAGACTATTCTCATTAGTGAAATAAATAAGAATCATATTTATAAGTGTCACATTGTGTCTCTAGTGTAAAAAGTAATAAGAGCAGTAAGAGTAATAAAACCCAAAATGTGTAATTGTTACTGTAAAAAAGAGAGGAAAAGAAAGTGCTCTAAAGGATATAATTGCATATATGTTTAACTGTGTAAGATAGATGACCATATTACTGTTTTTGTTAGATTGTTGAGCAGAACTGTTAACAGTCTCATTGTTTGAATGTCTACTTTGTATGCTTTAACTTTGTAACTTGAACAACTATTTCCAAGATGACAGTATGTAACTTAAAAAAAAATATGATACATGTTTGAGGAAAAAGATAGGTTTTAGCTCATGGCAACTTTATGCAATCTGCACAGGTATTGAAACATCAGGTAGTGTGCCATTAATATGTACAATTGGGGGTCCCCAAACCGAGAAGTGAAGAGGGCCAGCAGCTCAGCTTCGCCAGGACCAAGAGTCTAGTGTGGAAAACAATAATTTGGGGAGGAACCAAAGTGAGTGGAGGTTGCCCAGGAACCACAGGGAGCTGGCAGGGGGATAGAAAATAGGATTAACTGACACAGAAGAAATAGATCACACAGCCGAGGACAGGCTGCATGCCATCACTGAGCCAGCTGCCCAGACACCAGCTGGGGGGCAAAGTGACAATAGCATTTTCGCTCATGGAGGCCTGGAGTACTACACTGGGACTGAAAGAATGGACAGCTGTCTAATCCTACAAAAAGGCCATGTGTCAAAAACAATGGAAAACTTTCTTTTATTATATTTCACTGTATTATCTTTCCATTATTAATTTTTATTTTATTTTTATTTGTAGCTTTTATTTTTTTTGCTGTTTTCCTCCTTCTGTACAATTTACCTCACACTTTCATTCCATTACTGAACCCTTTTCTCTTTTATCAGTGCATCTGTGTGTGTGGTTCTCTTCCTCTTGCCTTTTACTCCCAGTATAGTTTACAGAGTAAGGGAATTCTCCCTGTCCCTCTGTATCCCTTCTACTTGTTTCTGTATTTCTTTGCCTGACTTTTTTCTCCTGTGTCTTATTTATTCTCAGTTTTTCTTTTCTCTTCTCTCTCCTTTTTTATTTATTTCCCTTTAGCTCTTTCACTAATGTTCATATTGGTCATAAAGTCTCTTCACATCCCCATTTCTCACTACCAATTTTTTTACCTATTTCCTTGTTATCCTTTTCTAAGTATACAACATTCCTTTACCATCCTCTGCCCCTTCTATTTCCTCCTTCCCATACCACAGAACAGTGGACTTAAGAAACTTTGTTGTCTTTTTTTCTCTTCTCTTTCCCCACTGGCATTACCTGCCCCCCAATCCCTTGGATTTTGGATTTAATTCTTTAAAATATCATAAACTGCTGCTTTTCATCATTAGCAAAAACACAGCTATCTGATTCAGTGCACAATAACTGTGGATTAAGACTCAGGATTCTTCACTGTAACTGTGGATTTCTTCTCTGGGTTAAATAGAGACCTTAAATGCCTGATAGATTGAACTGTCACAGATTAGCCTATTATTACTGTAGCTGATTTGTTTGCATAGGAATAATTCTGCATAAGCTGACAAATTTATGCCAGTGAATCTGTCTGCTGAATCCAACATCACACCTAGAGAGAGAGAGAGACAGACAGAAACAGTTCCTAAACCAAGACTTCAGACAGATTTTAGGCATAAGGTTTTGCATGTTTCTTGGTTTATTTAGTAATGTGATGTTGTGCTATATTTTTATGGTTTCCTGTGTTTATTAGGTTGTTAATTTTTGTATATTTGTTCTTTCATTGGCTCTGATATAATAGGTGCCTGGGATCACTCCCTTGTCTCCACTCTCTATTAAATCTCTTTACCTCAACCCCCCCAAGACAGTATCCTCAACATATTTCTTCACTCTACACCCACACTTAAGAACTCCTCCTCCAAAGTTATTAAATGTTTAAATGTTTCCCCACATTAAGCTTCCCCACAGTCACTCCTGTATTCCCTAGTATTACTCCTCCATCCTCCACATCCTAATCCTTTGGTTCTTCCATAACTCACCAAAATTATTGTCCCCCGTCAGCAAGTTCTGACAACCAGATTGTTTTCCTCAATCACAAAATAAACCTGCTTTCTCCCATATCTCACCCTCACCGCCACAAAATAACCTCTGAAAACTCAATGCTAAGCCTTCAACTCAACTCTAAGTACCCCAAAAAACAAACTCCGCATTAACCATTTCTCCTCATCTACCACTATTCCTCCCTTATCCCCCATAGTGCCTCACTCTCCTCATTCACCCACCTCTGTTCTTCCCAACCCACCTCACCCACCCCATTGCAGAACAATCACAAATAATAAACCCTCACAGTGTGCACAGAAAACAGACAGAGGGGAGTGTGACTGCCAGAATCATCAGACAGAGGTGTTATGAGTGCTGACGTAGCCAGAAGTATTTGTTGCCGCAAAACCTAGGAACAGAGTCAAAATCACTTAGATAATGGAAGGAGTAAGTATGAGCACTGGACATAAAAAACTGACATTATCTATGGGAGGCAGCATTCTACTAAAAATCTCCATATAAGCCACAAAACCCTCTCACTTCTCTCATCTCCCTTCTGCAGTAAACCCTCAAAATGGACAGGAAAAAGAATTCATCTGTATGTGAGTGAGGAAGCAAGGAAATACAAGATCTCCAAACCAACCTTTCCAGAGCAGAAGAAAAGGTCAAAAAGGGAGAAGAATACAAATACCAAGTAGCAGAAACCTATGAAAAAGTCACAAGAAAATAGATGAATTCAAAGGGGAAGTGAACCAAAAGTTCACAGTTTCATTAGAAATTTGTGAATTTGGGGAAAATAGGTTTTAAAAAGCTGGATGAGATAGCCAAAACAGTTCAAAACCTGAGTGATATATTCAGTAAGGATATGGAATCATCAAAAAATGTCAGACAGAAATATCTGAAATAAAAAAACTGCATAGAATTCAAACATTGCAAAGATGACCAATGTGAAGGCAGTGTGTCTGAAAGAATTACAAAAAAATAAAAAGAAGGAGCAAGAGATAACTGTCCAGCAGGTATGAGGTGACAATGAGAAGACCAATCTTAAGCCAATCGGAGTCAGAGAAGAACTGGAAGCTAGCACTGAAGGATACACTAACATGCTGACAGAAATCATGGTGGAAATTTTCCCAAATAGAAAAGAGTTTATCTAGGCCAGGGGTTTAGCTTAGTGGCTTAAGTACCTGCCTGGCAAGCATGAGTTTGTGAGTTTGATCCCTGATATAAAATTATATATATATATATATATATATATATATCCCATATTGCTTTTGTTGCTTCATTCTGATTGGTTTTACTCTGTTTGGTTTTGTTTGATTTTATTATGTCTGATAGTATGGGCAGCTATTGTGAAGATAACAAGAGACATTATGGTAGCCATTGTTGATTTCCTATGACCTTGATTTGAAGTCTGGTCACTTTCATTGTTTTGTTTTGATTGGCATTATTCTGTTGTACTTTGTTAGGTTTTATTCTCTTTAAAATAAAAAATGGAAAAAACAGTTTAAAATACAAGTAATTAAAGCTTATAGAATGCCAAACCATTATAATGGAAAAAGAAGTTCACAGGAGCATAACATTACATTACCAGACATCCAGCAAAAACAAAACAAAACAAAATGGAATTTTAAAAGCAACCAGAGAAAAACAAAAAGCCACATATAAAAGTAAACCAAATAGAATTATGACACATTTCTCAACATAAACCTTTACAGGTCCAGAGAGCTTGGAGACAAGTATTTCAAACCCTAAGAGTAAATAACTTCCAACTCAGATTAATTTACCCAGAAAAGCTATCCTTAACACTAGATGGAAAAATAAGTTATTTCCATGAAAAAGACAAGCTCAGAAAATAAATGAGTGCTAAACCAACTTGAGCAAATATTTTAAAGTTTTCTTTAGAGAGAATATTTATGTATGAATATTTTTGCCTTTCCCATTCTTCATTTCCCCTGTCACAGTTTGTCCTTTCTCATGAATAGTTTCTTCCCGAGTCACAGTATCTATTGTGCACTTTTGGTCCTCCAACCTTACTTCTAATCTCTTCCTCTTCGTCCAATTCTCTATTTTCTCTTTAAACTATTTTAAGTTTTAACCACTGAGGGCACAATTGACATATCAATTGACATATCATTTTATACTGCATATAATTTTCTGGTTTGTTTTAAATTTTGTTATATAAAAAAATTTAATTCATATGACTAAAAATGGCCAAGTAGGAGCTAGCTTAGTTTGTTATTTTCTAGGCTGTATTTGATGCTATTGGTACCACTATAGCCAAAATTGACGTAATTGTTCTAAACAGCTGTTGATCCTGGTATTCCACGGCTCAGATTGACTAATGGTCACAGAAAATAGTGTGGCACAGTGTGAAGAACCAGGGACTGGGCCAAACAAACAACTTCCCATCTCCAACAAACTGAAGAAGTAAGATCTTTCCACAGACTCAAAACCCCAAAGCCAGCTACACCTGGAAGATACCTCAGAGAAGCAGTCATTGCCTAAGAGTCCTAAATACTAGAAATAAAGCAACCCACTACAGGCAACATACAACCATCACTCCAGGGATTAAACTTAAAAGAGAGAGAAAAGAAATGAGAATACATTTAAGCAAAATGCAACCAGACAGCCAAAGGCAAACCCGGGGAACAGTGAAGCAGGACAATCTGCAAACCTCCCACCAGGCCTCTCTGAAATGATAACAACAAATTAATTGAATGTGGCTCTCAGATAACTACAGAGATGGTGTCCAAAATAAGAACCATACTTAGTTATGTTAGAGCAGATACAGACAAAAAGTAAACAAGCTGAAGAAAATTATGGAATCTCAGCATTGAAAAGATATGGAAACCATAAAGCAGATTCCAGCAGATATCCAAGATAATAAAAATCCCACTGAAAGTATTCAAAGTAGATTAGGACAGGATCTCGGATATTGAAGACATGTTGTCAGTTAGTGACCAGGAAAAGAAAGAGTTCTCAAAAGTAGCAAGGGACCATGAGAAATCAATCCAGCAGCTGCTAGATGAGATGAAGAAGAATAATTTAAGATTGATTGGAGTCAATGAAAAGGCAGGAGATACAACAAATGATATTAAGAAAATGTTGACAGACATCATAAGTGCAGATATAACCTGTTCAACAAGTTCTCCTGGAAAAATTATCTATCTGTGAGCAAAAGATTGAAAGAGGACCCTTATCTCTCACCACATACTAAATTAAATTAAAATTAAAAGAAATGTATGGTCCACTGAAAATAGAAATTGAGGAAGACATCAGAAAATGAAAAGATGTCTCCTGCTCTGGATATGCAGAATCAATACGGTCAAAATGGTCATACTCCCCCAACCACTGTACAGATTCAATGTAGCCCCAGTGAATCACCAACATCATACTTTATAGATCTAGAATAAACAATCCTACAATTCATATGGAAGCAGAAGAGACCCAGAATAGCGAAAGTAGTTTGGGGTAACAACAGCAAAGTTTGAGGCATAGCAATACCTTACTTTAAGCTATACCTACAAAACCATAATGATAAAAATGGAATGATACTTGAACCAAAACAGAAACTTGGATCAGTGGAAGAGAATTGAGGGTACAGATACTTCATCAAACACATTCAGCTATTTGATCATTGGCAAAATGGCCAAAGTATATGCTGGAGGAAAGATAACCTATTCAACAAGTTCTCCTGGGAAAATTATTTATCTGTGTGCAGAAGACTGAAAGAGAACCCTTATCTCTCACCACCCACTAAATTAAAACCAAAATAGATCAAGGATCTAAACATTAAAACAGAACCATTAAACCTACTAGAAGACAAAATAGGTAAAACACTTGAAGAGATAGGTGTAGGAAAGGATTTTCTAAATAGAGCATCAATTGTACAAGAAATAACAGCAAGAATCAACAAATGATATGATAGCAAACCAAAAAGTTTCTGAACAGGAAAAGAATAAACCAGTAGAGTGAACAGACAACCTACAAGCAGAAAAAATTTTGCCAGATACTCCACAGGCAGAGGACTAACATCTAGGATATGCAAAGAACTCAAGAAGAAAATTAAATCACCAAAATAAAATGACCAGTTAAAAATGACCAAGACAAATCAGAAGCCAAGATACAAATGCTCAACAAATACATGAAAAAATGCTCAGCATTTCAGTCCATTGGAAAAATGCTAAAACAATGTAAGATTCTATCTTACTCCAGAAAGCATGGCAATCATTAATAAATCAAGCAGTAACAAATGTGGTTGAGGTTTTGATGAAAAAGGAACCCCTCTTCCTTGCTGGTGGGAATATAAACTAGTACAATCTTCATGGAAATCAGTCTGGATATTCCTCAAAGAACTGAAATTAGAAATTTCATATGACCTAGTGATCCCCATGGTAGGTATCTTCCTCAATGACCTTAAGACATCATAATACAGATATATGCATACCAATGTATGTAAGAGCACAACTTATAAGATTTAGTTAATAACTAAATCCTGGAAGCAGACTGTATGCCCACCAACAGATGATTGGATAAAGAAAATGTGGTGTCTATACATAATGGAATACTACTCTATTATAGTGAATGACAGATTTGAGATATAGGTAGAAAATGACATCTGAAAAATATAATGTTGACTGACATAAACCAGACTCATGAGCTTAAATACTATGTTATCTCTTATTTGAGTGTGGCAAAGTAACAACAAAGAGAATAATAAAGGATGGATAGAAGTGGACAAGAGGGCCGGGGATAGCTCAGTGACACAGTGCCTGCCTGGCAAGTGCAAGGTCCTGAGTTCAATTCCAGGTTTTTAAAAAAAAGTGGATGAGGGGTTGGAACTCTTGAAATAGAAATTGGTCCAAGGGGGAAAGTGTGAGAGGTGAGGAGGAGGAGGAGGAGGAGGAGGAGGAGGAGGAGAAGGGGAGATAAGCAGAATAAAGTTATGTATTTACAAGAACCTAGTAACTTCAAGTGACATAAATACTATGTGATAAAATATGGAGCAGAATTAAGAGCAAGCTACTGTTAAAGATGTTTGCTTTGGCCATTGTACCCCAGTAAGACTGCCCAAATTAAGTCACATGTGCCTTATGACAAACCGTCTGATGCTGGTCGCATCCCCACAGCTCCTATACAATATGCTGCAAAAATACTCTTCCTCTGGTCTTTATTCTAATATTCTTGTGTCACAAAACCTAACTGCAGAGGTATCAGCTGGAGACTGTTACCCCAAGGATCTCTTCTGCCTAAGAGCGGCCCCTGTGAGTTTTTGGTGCTTGAACTGAATCTTGTCTCCAGGTAATCTTTGTCATCCTACTTTACTTAATAAAGCACACTTCCTGGGTGTGTAAGAGTGTTTCCACAGAAGACTGGCATATGGGGAAGTGAGCTGTGTGTGTGTTTGTGGGATGGGCATGTCACAGTGTGAGACTGTGACAGTGTAGAGGATGAAGAAAAAGAAATTTGAAGGTGGATTGATGAGAAGAAGAAAGAGATTTCTTAGGAGAAATTAAAGGTACACAGAGATAGAGGACACTTATGGCCAGAGGTTGGGGGTCTTATGGAGACTCCAAGCTACCCTCAAGATGAGCAAGGTAGTATGTGTATCTCTGTCTTTCAGGTTAGTCAGGGTTCGAATGTAAACTAATTAAATGTCTTTGTAACAGCCTAATAGTGTGCTTGCTTGAGGGTGGAGGTTGAGTTGGTTCAAGCCTAAAGCCAAACACAAACTGTTATGATTATGCCAGAAAGATTTTATCCATAGCAATCAATCTTAAGGGCTTTGCATGTTTAAACTGGCTTTTTTCATTGTTATAATTCCTCATCTCTTCTAGCTGTCAGCTGAATGCCTCAGCTCTACTTTGCTTTTCAGAACTTCTCTGCGATAATGGATAAGGCTCTTCAAGTAGTTCTTTACAGTAAACATGGTCTACACAGTGATATAGGGAACACTGCAGGAGAACGGGTGCTGCTTGTTCTGGTTATGGGGAGCTGGGGTTTGTTATTTCTTGCTCCTGTGTGCAGCCCATTAATAGTGGATATGTATGTGTGAGCCTGCAGTAGGAGTCCAGCCAGAACACCAGATATCTGCAGTCCTTTGGTGACTGCATAACCCGGATAGGTGACTTTGTTTGGCTTACAAACCAGGGACATCTCACATCTGACCATCTACACATCTGACCACAAGTCATCACTCATCTGTACCTGGGACATTTTATTCCTGCATTCCTGGACCAGGTCTGTGCCAGGCATTTTTCAACTCAATGAAGTTAACAATCAAGACTTACCATCATGATTTACTCTCTAGACAATAACTGTTTCTGTTTTCATTCCAGTTTTCAAGGTACAATTGAACAGGATTAACCAATTAAAATTCCAAGATCTAAATATTTCACTTTTAAATGAGAACTACTTTTCATAGCTACTGAAAAGCTTGATGTTCTTTCAAGACCATTCTATATCTTACTTCTAAATAATAATACTACTATAAAGTGACAAAAAGAACAAATTCTCTGTGTTGAAATTTGTTTCTACATAATTCTGTTCAAATAATTAAGGGTGTGTCTCTTTAATATAAACCATTTTTTAACTCACTCTATAAAATCAATATGGTCATTTTGATACATCATAAAAAGAATGAGCAATATACAGAACAGAAGAAGGTGAAAGGGAATAAAAATAATCAAAATATGTAACACTAATTCCCCAATATGAATGTAATTATTATGTATCACAAACATATACTAATCTAAAAAGAATCAGCTGTGTAATTGATATATATTGATTCTTTATATTCAAGATTTGTTTAAAGAGAATATTACATGGTTTCCTTTTGCACATAAAACATTTTATGGGTTTTTGACATTTATCTTTTAATAATCAGGATGTAGAAACATAGAATAATTTAATCATGTTACATCTAATATAAATAAGTATTAACCATGACAGGACATATTATGGTTTGTGTCTGGATGTCTCCCCACAGCTTTATGTGCTCCTGGGGGGGAGCCTTTTGAAGGCAGCTGAATCTAGTGTTTGTGATTGGTTCATTATCTAGTGCTGGGATATGAACACTGCACCCACCCTGGAGCAGGTAGTTTTCATACAATATAAGGGGGGAAAGAGGTTTGCTTCTCTATCTTTGGTTGTTTTTGGTGTTTTCCAAATCCATGAGCTATTGTCCCTCTGCTATGTGCTATCCTGCCTTGGAGCCAGAACATTATGAACAGAAACTTCTACAAACTGTGAGCTAAATGAGCCTTTCCTGCTTTAACTTTGGGTGTTGGTTATTTTCTCTCAACTGTAAGAAAAGTAACAAGACAGGTATCTACTTTTTATGCAATACAATTTGACTGACTCAGGGCCCCTTTTTAAAAACCAGATACTGTTGCAAACCACAAAGTTTCCAGTGAGCCCTGCAGTTATTTATTTCTTTTTTCTTAACCCTTATTTCATTGTCAACTCTTATATATGTAGCTTTACTAGAGGAGTAAACTTCAGAGTTTTCTTTTCCAAAGTGTCTTGAGCAGGATACAGAGATAGATGACCTCTCAGGACCTCATATCCACATCTAAACAAGAGCTAATCAAAGCCTGTATAATGCCTGGATGATGACTGTGCTCTGAAGGTGAAATTAGTAGGTCTTCTACCCTTTACACAGACAGTTGTCTCAGTTCTGATCCCTTCATTAGTATTTTTCATTAAAATTCCTGTGTTTTTCTTTGTGCAACACACCTAAAATTTTAGTCTTCTAAATGTGAGTTTAATAAGACTAAATGCCAAAATAAAAATTATATGCAAAATTTGTAACTAAGTCCAAATTTTCCCAAATGCTATTACTCACCTACCCATATGTAGAGAGTGTTAATTTATTTAATCATGGGTTAGTGATACACTGCTATAGAAATAGTTGCTTAGAAACCTGAATATTACACTGGGGTGAAGGCCCTTTATTGAATATAAATTATAACCACTGAACTTTAAATTGCTGAGCTGTTCTGGCAATTTCCAGCCTTAAGAGTATACTAATGTCTGCGTACATTATTCATGGTACTACATTATGGTCATTTAGAGATGCAAATATTTTAAGCAATAATGAACAACCAGAGCCAAGAATCTGCAGAGGCCCGGAGTTTGCCCCAGGACAGGGGATTGTGCCCTGGGGATCTGCCAGCCCCAGTTCTCCATGCCCAGCTTCTGCATCTCAATTAAGAGAGCCAAGAATCTGCAGAGGGGTGGAGTTTGCCCAAGGTGAGTTCCAGTGAACTGGGGAAAGTTGGAGACCTACATTCTGGCTTTTGAGTTTCTGGGGAGCTACTGGGACACTGGACTGGATCCAGTAGATTGCAGGACCTCAGTCAACCACACTCAGTGGTTTTGTTTCAGTCCAGGTGGCAGAAACCTTGCACGAGAACTCTGGGCTCAATTGGGCTGGCCTGGGGACAGCTTGAGACCAGGGCTGCCAGTGTTTGAGTTCATAACCACACCCCTAGCACAGAAGATTGTGCCCTGGGGGTTTCTCTGGCCCCAGTCCTCCACACCCTGCTTCAGCCTCTCAATTTAGGGAGCCAAGTACCTGGAGAGGAGCTAGACTGCTCCAGTAGCTGAGGGTGCAGTAGGAGATTTGTGAGACACCCAGAGGAAGCTTTGGAACATCACTCAAACCAAGGAAATAAAGAAAAATGACAAAAGGAAAGACCAAAAGGCAGGCTCAAATCACCAGCCCATCCCAAGAAAGCCTGGGAGCCATTTATATAGAAGAAAATAGAAGCCACACACCTGAGATGACAGAAATGATATCAACTGAAATAAAGAAGCAACTAGGGGAAGCTATGGAGAAATTCAAATTAGAAATAATTGCCCAGGTAAAAGAAGAAATGATAAAAGTAGTAAATGAAATAGTGAACACATCTAGTGAAGACACAGCTAAAAACTTAAAGGAACAAAGCGAACAGATAGAATCCCTGAATGAACACTGCAAGAAACAAGCAGAATACATAAAGCAGATTCAGAGAGATATACAGGAAATCAAAAATTCTATTGAAAGCTGTAAAAACTACCTCAATGAAAGTGAAGATAGAATTTCAGACCTCGAAGATAAGATCACAGCTAGTGAACAGGAAAGGAAAGATCTTTTAAAAATAACAAAGAATCAGGAAATAACAGTTCAATAGCTACAAGATGATGCAAAGAAAAATAACATAAGATTAATAGGGATAAGTGAAAAAGAAGGGGACAGCCCAAATGATATTGAGGATGTTTACAGAAGTAATAGCTGAAAATTTCCCAAATATGAGAATGGAAACTGACATTTGGATTAGTGAAGCATATAGAACTCCACATAGTCATAACCAAAATAAAACTACACTCAGACACATAATGATCACCATTCCAGAAACCCACCATAAGAACAGAATACTAAAAGCTATTAGAGAGAAAAGACAGATCACCTATAAAGGAAAACCTATCAGAATCACAGCAGACTTCTCAACACAAACAATGAAGTCAAGAAGAGCATAGAGTGAAGTATTTCAGATTCTAAAGGAAAACCACTTCCAACCCAGACTGATGTAACCTGCAAAACTGTCCTTCAAAATGGATGGATAAATAAGATACTTCCATGACAAAGAACAGCTGAAAAACTTCATGAACACCAAACCAACCCTACCTCAGAATACTGAAAGACATTCTAGATACACATAGGATAAAACCACCAAGCAAGGCAGACAATTAAATAGAATGGAAAGCTAAAGATACAACAGCAGAAAGATAACATGTCAACAATAAACCAATATATAACAGTTATAACCATTAATGTAAATGGCCTCAACTCACCAATCAAAAGAAACAGACTGGCAGAATGGATCAA
>PVJX010041366.1:0-14696 GCA_004027295.1 Dolichotis patagonum
TATTGACTTAGAGAGAAAGTCAGTTGTTAGCTACTACTGTGTTACCTTGGCTAAAGTAAAACATTCAAGAAAGAATGGCATCAAATATCAACTGGATATTGATGATCCCTAGAAACCACTCATGAACCTCTCTTAACCAGAAAGAAATGACTATGCTGTTAGCGAAGAAAATTAGCCAACTCATTCATTGACCTAAAATACTTCAGAACACTAAATTCTTCTAGATATAGGCTCCAGTGCCCAAGCTCAAATGTACCACTAGCCTAAATAGCTTCTTCTTCGGGACAACCTGCATTGACCATTACACCATTGAAACCTGGCCTCATAACAGAATACAGAGCCAGTGATCTTTATGTTCTGACCCTGTGCCTCTCAGGGGATCCTAGGAGATCCATGTTTAGGTCTCATCATCTGCAAGCCTATCAAAAAACATTCCCTCTCACCTGGCTTCTAAAGTAGGGCAACACTTCCATTATGAAGTGAAACTCTCAATCCATATTTCCTCTCTTCTTCATTCTGGTCAATCTCTCATTTGTTACCTCTGCTCCCCTATGCTATGGAGACCCCAGAAACAGAGACTTTTTCATCTAGGGTGGAGTATATACAGTCCTACGTACATTACTGTTGGACAGAGCAGTCTGAGTCCCTTGCTGGTGGAGCAAAATTACATTTTTTAGACCCATTTGAAAGATAAAATTGTGTCCCTACTCAATTCTGTGCTATTTTTATATTTGCTCTTTTTTTATTTCTAAAGAATGCTTGCCATGTATTCTTTTTGATAATAGACATTCTTACACAGTGAGGTGACATCTCTTCTCCTCTTTAATGTGCATTTCTCTGATTAATATTGATGAGTACTTTTTCCATATTTTTTTGCTCATTCATGTGTCTTCTCTGGAGAAATACCTGTTTAGGTTTATTGTACATTTTTCAATTAGGTTACTTTGTTTCTTCCTGTGGAGATTTGAATTTCCTTATATATTATAGATAGCAACCCGTTATTAAATGTCTAGTTTACAAACATTTATCCCATTCTGTACATTGTCTTTTTGCTGGTTTATTTTTGTTTTGCTGTGCAAAAACTGTTTCATTAAATGAAACTTCACTTGTTCATTTTTTGGTTTTGTTATCTGTGGTTTTGAGGTCCAATTCACAAATATTTTCCCCCTCTTGTATTCTGCAGTGTTTTCTCTATAGTTTCTTCTTGCAGATACATATTTTCAGGTCTTGCATTTGAATTTTTAATCCATTTTGAACTGCTTTTATAAGTGATTTATTGAAAATATTCACACTTCACTGCATATGCTTACCACTTTTGCTACAAATCAGTTGTTTGTAGATGCATGGGTTTATGTCTAGGCTCTCTATTCAGTTCTGTGCTATTCCATTAGTGTATGTATCTGTTCTAACTTCAATACCATACTGTTTTGGTTACTAGGGCTGGGTAGTATGTTTTGAAGTCAAATAGTGTGGTACCTTCTATTTTGTTCTTTTTGTTTCAGGTGGAATTGGTAGGTTTGTGTGGTTTCATATACATTAATTACTACTTCTGTAAGAATGTCATCAAACAGGGCATGATGACACATGTATATAATCTAAGCATTTAGGAGGCTGAGGCAGGAGGATCACTGTGAATTTAAGGCCAGCCTGGGCTATATAGTCACTTCGAGAGCAGACAGGGCAACAAAGAGAGAACTGGTATGAAAAAATATGAAAAGGATGTTATAAGTGTTTTGATAGAGACCACATTCAATTTTTTAAAATTTTATTTAAAGAGAAAAAAACAGAATAAAAGATAGTAACAATACAGAATTCCAAAGAAAAAAGGAAAAGAACAACAACAATAAAACCTAAGAAATTATTACTTGACAAATTACATAATGACTTCTTGGAAATAGTTGTTCAAATTACAAAGTTAAAACATGTAAAGTAGGCATTCAAACAGTGAGACAATTAACAGTCCTGCTCCATGATCTGACAAAAACAGCAATACGTTCATCTATCTTACTCATTCAAATATGCATTCAATTATATCAAACGGGTAAAATTAAACACAACAAAACAGAACAAAGCAGGTCGTAAGAAAGCAATGTAAGAGACATAAATTTCAAAGCTAGACAATCAGAGATATTCACTCTATCTTATTGACTCTTGTTTTCTTCTAAATAGTTGTCCATATTGTCACATACAAGGAACTCACATGAAACAACATAGTATGGAATTGATCTGAGCAGGATGAGGAAGTCATATCAGGTCTTCAAGACCTGATAATAGGGAAGCCAAGAATGCCTGTCATAGTGCCTCTCATTCTCTTCAAAACAGCTGTCCATACCTTCATGTGTGTTAAACTTAAACAAAACAAGCTAAAATCACTTTGAACAAAGAATGATAGTTTTGCTGGATTTCACATCATGACATTATGGAATCAGCACTGGGTACTGTAGTGTCTCTTTTTCTTCAAAGTAGTTGTTCATTTCAACATGTTATGTAGTTGGTTCTTGTAAACTGTTTATAAGCTCTACACATCCATGGGTCTCTACATGTATATCTATCCTTTCTGTATTAGAGGTTTTACAAAACAAAGCAAGACAAAACAAAATACTTCCTAGAAAAGCATGAAGCAAAAAGTCATATACAACCACAATACAAGGTGATCTACAATGGTTACCATGGTGTCTCAGCAGTGTATAACAACATTAATAAAAACAAAGCATTGGAGACATTATAAGACTTCAAAAGCAAGTAATAATCAAACCAGAGTGGGTATCTTAGTGAATCTTGTCATGTTCAGTGTAGTTGCCTATACTCTTAGACTTGATGCTATCATCATAACAGATTTAAATAAAATCAGTCAATACAAAGTAGCAATCTAACAAACAAGATTCAAATAAGATCAATCATAATAAAACAGTATAAGTTATAAAGGGATTCAGATTAAGTTGATAAGAAATTAGGGATGATTACCATAATATGTCCTCTTATTTGGGGGATAGCTGACCATGTCCTCAAGTCTAGTGTAAGTAGACAAACTGGAACAGCATGTAATCCATCCAAGCAAAGTGATGAGAATAGTGTAGATTTTTAATCTTGTTACCCCATTAACAATGTCCTCTTCCTTCCTTTTTTAGACAATTCCTCCCCTTTCACTCCCATAGGGTGCACTGCTTGTTTTGGGTCCGACTGCCTCCCTCTATAGAGCATCTCAATGGACTCTATCTCCTGATCTACTCTGCCTGTGTTTCTCTCTGTTAATATTTCAAAGGCTATCTATACTAGAGATTACAGCCAATCTTCTCTGCCTTATTTCTGCTATTCTGTTTTTCTGCCATTGGTTGTCTATTTTTATGTTCCACTCCACTCTCTGCCCTGTTCACTGAGGCCTCTCTGCCACTGTTCTTGAAATGCTCATATTGTTGTTCTCTCTCTCTAAAATGTCCTTCAGTATTTTTTGTAGTGTTGGATTGGTGGTCACAAATTCTCCATGTTCCTCTTTGTCATGGAAGCATCTTGTTTCTCCATTAATTTCTAGAGAGAGTTTTGCAGGATACATCAATCTGGACTGGAGGTTGTTCTACTTCAGGGCTTGAATTATTTCACTCCAAGTTCTTCTTGACTGGATGGTCTGTGTCAAGAAGTCTGCCGTGATTTTGATGGGTTTTCCTTTATAGCTGACCTGTTTCTTTTCTCAGATGGCTTTTAATATTCTGTTCTTATATTGAATTTCTGGGATCTTGATTATTATGTGTCTAGGTGTAGCTCTGTTTTGGTTGTAGGTGGCTGGAGTTCTGTATGCTTCATATATCTGCTTATCATTTCCTTTTTCTATGCTTGGGAAATTTTCCTTAATAATTTCTGTGAATAGCCTTTGCAATTCCTCTGTTTTGACTCCTGCTTCTTCATTCACATGCTTTACTCTTAAGTTATAGATCCTCTTGTCATCTTCTAGTCTTTGTATAGTTACTGCCTGCTCCCTTGTTTTTTTTTAAGAGATCTTCCCTTTCATGATCACACATTGCAAGCCTGTGTTCAATTTTTGTTAGTCTCTCTTTGGTTTCTTTCAGGCAGTTTTGCCAACTTTCTATGGAGTCTTTAGTTTCCTGATAATCTCTTTGAATCTGCTTCATGAATTCTAGGTTTTTTTGTATTCTTCATTAAATGTTTCTCTCCTTTTGTGTTCCTCCATTCTTCTGTCTGTGTGTTCTTGAGAGGTACCCAGCCTTTCTTTTATTAATCTACTTATCTGTTGTTTAATTTGAATTAATATTTCAGTTTTCATCCCATTTACGAGGTCCTGAAGATATCTCTTTATGTCCACTAATGCTGTGTTTGATGTTGCATGTTTGCTACCCTCAATCTCTTTTGTATTTACCTCTTCTGGATCAATGTTCTCAGGGTTGGGGGCTGGGGTTTTTTTCTTATTTCTCCCTCTCGTCAAGTTTTTGGTTCCTTCCATACAAGTGTACAGTATAGTTCCCAGCCCCTTTTCTTGTTGGTTAAGGCTCCTCTGGAGTGCACAGGCTAGGGGCTTCTGCCCTCTGGAGTCTGCTATCAGAGTTTGAAGTTCCAGTAAGGGCAGTGTGCGCTGGCTCCTCCCCTCTGGGCCAGTCAACCTTTTTAGGCCTTCACTGCATCAGTGTGTGCCACTCTCAGGGAATTAATTTGTAGCAACCCACTGGGTTCTGGCCAGGGGCACAGCCCAGTCCAAGCAAATTCCACCTATCTGCTCGGCGAGGGGAGCAACCAACTGAAGCCACTTCCTTATGGAGTTAGGGCTGTCCTGCCCAAATCCAACATGGCATCCAGTCAGTTGCCTCTTTCCCGTGGGAGTGTCTTATTCTCATAACTCACCACATGTTGATGCCGGTCCCTGAGAACTGCTGGGCTCCCTGACCTCCGACTTCAGCACAGCTGCGGTGCGAATTCACAGTGCCTCTGGGTGGGTCACGTGCAGGGCCGGGTCCGGGCGAGCCACGCACAGGGATGTTCAGCTCCACACTCCGGCCGCTCAAGCCAGTCGCATCAGCATGTTTCAGTGGGTCAGGTTGGTCTGGGGCAGGAATTCAGGCAGCTTGAAGAGGGCACCGTGCTCACTGATCTTAGCTTCTCTAATGGTAGCCCCAGGACCTCATATTCAAGTGTTTTTTTTTTCACTTTAGTTTCTTCCTTGGTTGAGAGAGTCATCTCTCTCTGTTTGGGTCTTTCCAGGGTGTTCTATTCTGGCATTTAAGCTGTCTCTCTCAGAGGTTCCCTCTCCTGCTACCTACCTGTCTGCCATCTTTGGAAACTCTTCCCACATTCAAATTTTTAAAAATTTTGAGCAAATTAGATATTATGAAACTATTAATTCTTCCAAATCATGAACAAGATATGTCCTTCCACACTTTTGTTTCCTCAATTTTATTTAACAATGTTTTAGAAGTTTTGTTGTAGGGACCTTTCACAAAACCCTTCAGTTAAATTTATTTTTTTGCATTTTATTTTTTGCACCTATTGGAAATTGGATTATTTCTTGATAAAAATTCAGATAATTTGGTCTGGCATATAGTAACACTACTGTTCACTGAGTGCATTTGTTTAGGTCTAATGGTTTTTTTAGTGAGTTCTGGGAATTTTCTACATGCAAACAGTGACAACTTGACTTCATCTTTTTGAATTTGATTTCTTTCTTTCTCCTGCCTGATTGCTATAGCAAAAGTTTCCATCTCTATGTTTAATAAAAATAGTGAAAGTCAGCACCTTGTCTTGCGACAGATCTTACAAAGCTTTCAGGTTTGTTTCATTCAGTGTAATATTAACTGTTGGTTTATTACAGATGGTGTTTAAGGAACTTTGCAGCACCTTACTCCTAAACCTAATTTGTTCAAAATTTTGTAATGAATGGATTTTAAATTTCATTAATAACCATCTCTACATCTATGGAGATAAACCATATGATTTTTATCCTTTCTGTCGATGTGGTTTATCACTCCATTTTTGGTTTGCAAGTATCAAACTACCCTTGAATCCTTTGGATCAATCCCACTGGATCATGATCAATGATCTTTTCAATGCACTAATTGACTTGGCTAGTGTTTTCTTGAGATTTTTTTAATCTATGTGCATTGAGAATATTGGCCTATAGTAAGGTTTTTTTTTCCTTAAATAGTTTTGGGATCAAGTTAATGCTGGACTCATAGAATGTGTTCAGAAAAATTTATTACCTCTATATTTTGGAATAACTTAACAAGAATGGGTATTATTTCCTCTTAACGTGATTGCAGAACACAGTAGTAATATAATCAGTTTCTGAATTTTTCTTTCTTTGAGAATTTTTATACTGACTCAACCTCATCGTTGCTGTTTTATTTTGATGTCCTATATCCTCAAGGTTTACTTTTGGTGGGTTAAATATATCCTCAAATTTTTCCATTCATTTTAAGTTTTCAAGTGCATTGGCATACAATTTTTCATACAATTCAAAATTATATTTTACATTTCTGTTGCATGAATTGGATGCCTCATTTTGCCTATCTAATTTTGTTTTTTAAATTTCCCTTGATGCCACTTCCCTCTCATTATTTCATATTGTCTTCTTGTATTTTACTCTGTAAATTGTTTATGCTTTGCACTTGTCATATAAGAGAAACCATATGGTATTTAAAATTGTGTGTCTGATTTATTTAATCAATATTATGGTCTCAAGGTATATTCATTTTCATACAAATGATTCTCAGTTTTTTATATATATCCATTTTCTTTATGCATTCATTGGTTTATGAACATATAGGCTGCTTCCAAGATTTAGGTAATACAAGTTGTGCTACTATAAACATGAGTATGCATCTATTACTGCAATTTTATATCTTTAACTCTTGCAAGAAGATACTTGTATGGTAAATACTTGGGTCGAACTGAATTTCTAGTTTTTATTTTATGAAGAAACTGCATACTGATCTCAACAGTGGTTTTACTAGTTTATATTCCTATCAACAGATTTGGTTAGCTTGACAAATTTTTATTTGAATCTTCTTTAAATTCATTGTTCAGTTTTCTTATTAAATCCATTATCTGTTTAGTTACATCACCTTTGAGCTCATCAACTTTGTTTCTCCTTTTATCATTTCTGATAATTTTAAGTTCCTCTCCTTAAATCTGCTTTGGAGGAGTTGTATACTCTGAGGAGAGATTTTTACCTTTTTTACTCATTCTATTTTGTGTGTGTGTGTGTGTGTGTGTGTGTGTGTGTGTGTGTTGAAAGTTGAAGATCAACTAGAGTGGAAAGACTCTGTCACTGTTTTGGAAATCTCTAGCTAGTGTTTGATTTTCAGTAATGTGATCTTGGTATTTTCAGCTAATTTGACATACTTGGTTTAGCTGTATTGCATCTGGTTCTTATGTTGCAAGGAGAGAGTTCAATTACACATCAATCATATACATTAAAACTTGTTTTAGCAAATTCATCTTTCATCAATGCCCCTTACAGACTGTACTACACTTCTAACCATGACACTGGGATAAGGAAGTAAGATGAGAAGAGAAATAGAAAAGGGATACATCAGTAGAAAAGAAGATAAAGAGGAGACTTATTAATATGTGAAAATTAAATAGGATATTAGACTGTTTGAGTAAAAGACTAGAGGTGAGGACTGTTGAAAGAGTGTTTGTGGAGTAGGGATGCAGAGGGAAAGAAGTATAGAGATTGGGGGAAGCTATGTGAACCTGGTAATATGTTGTTTGTTTATGTTTGGATCTTATGGTCAAAATTTTAATGTTACCCTGGTAAGACATTGAAATGAACATTTAAGTTAAAGCATTGATTAGTTCTTACTCTCTTTTCAGGACAAATGTTGGAAAGAGGAGAGAGAACATAAAGGGATAAGTAAAAGAGAAAAAGAAGGAAAAAAAAGCACGATGGAAACAATTTCTAAGTGCCTATTGTTGTCTTCTGATACATCTCTCTTTAACTTTCAGTTTCCCTGAAGTCCTGGTTTGTGAACATCTTTCTTACAGTGTTCTCCTTCCCGGTGGGGAGAGTAGAGTTATCGAAGACTATTTCACTAGCCAAGTTACTGTCAAAGTAACTCTCACTTAGGAAATCCAATCCTCTCCCAAGATAGCATGTACACTAGACCCTGAGTGTAAGTTATTCTGCAATGAAAGAGTAGTCCGGTTTCTCTTCTTAAACATTCCTGATGCTAGAATTCGGTCCAGTGAATTTCTTCTGATTACTTTGCTGTATCTGGCTTTCTCTATTGCCCTCACCATAATGTTCTTACTTTACTTTTTTCTCTAGTGCACAATTCAGTACCCCTCCCTTAGTGCTGCTACCTACATAGCCATCTCAATTCTTTGCATCTTGATTTTATTTGTTTGGGTCTTCTCTATTTTTTACATGTCAACTTATTTAAAGGTTTATTTGTTACCATTTTCAAGGCCTATATCCAAATTTTGTTTCTCTTTTGTGGTTTTTAGCCTCTATTTCATTTATTTATGCTCTGATTTTGATTATTCTTTTGACTAATTTGGGGTTTGGTTTGTTCTTATGATTTCAAGTATTTTGGGATGCAGAAATAGGCTTTTTTATTATTTGAGATATGTCTGTTTTTTGTTTTGTTTTGTACATGCCAGACTATTGTTCGAACACTGAGCTATATGCCTAACCCAACTTTCTACTTTTTTGATATGTGTTTTGTTGCTGTAAAATTACTTCTTGGTATTCTCTTTATTGTGTCTTATAACTTCTGGCATTTTGTGGTTCCATTTTTATTTGTTTTAGAAATTTTCTATTTTTCTTATTGATTTATTCATCAATGATTTGACTCTTCAACAACAGGTTAACTTCAATATATGTTTTATAATTTCACGGCTTTTCCTGTGTTTGACCTCTACTATGTTTTTTGTATTATGGTCAGAAATAACACCGGATATAATTTCAAGTTTTTAAAAAAGTTTTGAGACTTGTTTTATGGCCTAACATATGATTTACCCTGGAGAATGCTCAGCATGCTGATGAGAAGAATTTCTTTTTTTTTTTTGATGAGAAGAATTTCTAATCAAAAGCTTTAGGATGGAATGCTCCGTAACTATCAATTAGATCCATTTGGTCTGGCAATATAACTGAGATGTTTCTTTGCTGTTCAGTCTGAACGGTCCATCAATATCTAAAAATGAGATATTACAGCCTCTATTATTGTATTAGAATCAATCCATTTGAGTTTATTTATATTTACTTTATGTATTTGGGTTCTCTGATATTGTGCACTTATATATGTATGTTGAATTCAGAACTGTTACTTCTTCCTGAAGTGAACTCATTGCTCTTTTGTAGTGGTATGGCTTGTTTCCTTTTACTGTTTTTTGATTTAAAGTTTCTTTTATTTGATGTAAGCTTAAGTACTTGTGCTTTCTCTTTAGTTCCATTTGCATGGAATATCATATTATATCTCTTAATTCCAAGTGTATTTAAACTCAGTATATGAAGTCAGGTTCATATTGGGTCTTGGAAATTTTTTCTTCATTTGGTCACTATGTTTCTATAATTGGATAATTTAGTCAATTTCCATTCAAAATCCTAATTGATAAATAAAGTCTCACTACATTTTCAAGTTTGTTTTTTAGCTTTGTTATAGTTCTTTTTTCATTGTACCTCTCTATAGTTTTATTTTGTGGTTGTGATTTAGCCTAGTTGTGTGTTTTTATCTCTTGCTCATTATTTTGGGCTTATATATTATGAATTTTTGGTTTATATATTACAAATTTTTGCTTTGTGAGTATTATGAGGCTTACAAAAGCATCTTGCTACTATAACAAGCTAATTTGAAATGATAATAACAACAAAACAGTAAAACAACAAAAATGACAGTAACAATGAAAGCAACAGTGGCTGGGGATTTAGCTCAGTGGCTGAAGCACCTGCCTGGCAAGCATGAGGTCATGAATTCAATTCCCGCTACCAAAAACAAAAACAAAAGAGAGAGAGAGAGAGACAAACAGCAAAACAAAAAGAAAGATTGACATATTGATAAGAGAACTTAATACTTATATGCAATTTATCTCCACATTTTGAATTTTTGATATTTCATTTCATATCTTCTTGCAGTACCTATCTTTTAAGATATTAATATAGTTATTATGTTTTAGACTCAATCTCAAATAACATTTTTAATTTTTAATTTAATTTAAAAAATATAGTTCTCCATATTCCTTGCTTTTGGTTAGGAAGAATGAACATTGTGAAAATGGTCATACTCTCAAAGCTACACACATTAAATGCAATCCCAATCAAAATACCATTAACATACCTTACAGATCTAGAGAAAATATTCCTAAAATCCATTTTGAAACAGAAGAAACCTAGACTAGCAAAGGCAATTCTGCGCAACAAAGGCAAGACAAGAGGCATCTCAATTCCTGACTTGAAACTATACTACAAAGCCAAAGTGATAAAATCAGCATGGTACTGGCAAAGAAATAGACCTGAGGATCAGTGGAACACATTAGAAGATACAAACACTACGACAAAGACACTCAGCCACCTTATTTTTGATAAAGGGGCCAAACATGTTCACTGGGAAAAAGATAGCCTCTTTAATAAATGGTGTTGGAAAAATTGACTTTCCGCATGCCGAAGACTGAAAATAGACCCATGGCTGTCACCATACAATGAACTACAGTCAAAGTGGATGAAGGATCTAAATATTAAAACAGAAACACTAAAAATACTGGAAGACAAGGTAGATAGAAATCTTAGAGATATAGGGGTAGACAGAGAATTCATGAGCAAAATACAAACCACACAGGAAATGCTTCAAAGACTCAACAACTGGGATATTATATTACTAAACGGATTCTGCACTTAAACGAAATCACCAAAAATTGAAATGAAAACTCACAGAATGAGAAAGAATTCTAGCCAAAAATCCCTCAGACAAAGGACTTATATCCAGAACATATAAAGAACTGAAAAACATCAAACCCCCCAAATTCAAAGACTCTCTCCAAAAATGGGCATTGGAGATGAACATATAGTTCTCAGATGAAGATATACAAATGGCAAATAAATACATGGAGAAATGTTCACCATCACTGGTCATTCATGAAATGCAAATTAAAACAGCATTGAGATTTCATTTCACTCCAGAAAGAATGGCCACCATGAAGAAAACAACTGATAACAAATGTTGGCGAGACTGTGGGGAAAAGGAACACTTCTCCATTGTTGGTGGGAGTGCAGAGTGATGCAACCACTGTGGAAATCAATAGGGAGATTCCTCAACAAACTAAGATTGGAAGTTCCCTTCAATTTTCTGGGTATTTTCCCAGAAAATTTAAAAAGGTCATGTCACAGTGATATATATGCACCCATGTTCATAGAAGCACAATTTGTGATAGCTAAATCTTGAAAACAACCAAAATGCCCATCTAATGCAGAGTGAATGAAAAAGAGGTGGTATTTTTATACAATGGAATACTACTCACCTATAAAAAAGATGATCTTCAGGTATTTATAGGTAAATGGAGGCAAATTGAGAATATCCTCATAAGTGAAATAAACAAGACTCTCACTAGTAAATATCACATTGTCTCTCTAGTGTAAAAAATATTAAAAACTGAGAGAGTAATGGGATCCAAAAAGAATAACAGATATTGTAAAAATGAAAGAGAAGGAAAGTACTCTAAAGGATACAATGGTATGTATAGTGTAGAAAATAGATGACCATATTACTGAATTTCTGTTGGATCATTGAACAAAAGGGTTTGCACTGTCAATGTTTTGAGTGTCTAGCCACTTTTTGTGCTTTGATTTTGTGACTTTGGCAACTATTTTTAAGATGACCATGTGTAATGTATCAAGTAGTGATTTTATGATATTAATTTTTTTAAAAGATTCTGTATTGTTCTACTTTTTCCTGTTTTCCTATTTTGTTTTTTAATTTTCTTTTCTTTCTTTCTTTGAAAAAAAGATAACAATAAGCAATATAACAACCATTGTTAAATTTTTTTCATTCTGTTTTGAAAGCCTATATTGTTATTGTTTTGGGTTTGTTGTTGTTGTTTGTCTCTTTTGCTTTTTTAAAAATTTTTTTATTATTTTGAAGGTAGTACAGTACAACAGAACAAGACCAAACAAAGTGAATTGAAACAGTGTAGTGAAATTGGTACAAATTTCACAGCAAGTTACCAGGATAGCAGTAATAGGTACCATATGATATTTTTTTTAACCATACGATATCTTGTTATTTTCACAGTACTCTTTCAATCAGGTATAGCAAAATCAAAGGGAATACAAAACATTATAGAATCCATCAAAACAGAATATTGAATAGAGCAATACCATTAATCAAGACAAAGGAAAACAGTGATAAAAATTTTTGCCCTCAAAGAGATGGTAGAAGGAAATCCCCCTTATTTGCCCTACTACATATGGTCAACCTCCCAAGAGATGCTCACACTTCTGCCTCCCATTTGCTAATGGGGAGGGGGTAGGGATGGGATGTTTGACTCTCAGCCCACGCACCAGTAGGCTCGCAGCCACTTAGCAGGGAGGCGAGCTGCTTGTTTAGTTTCCCAGAGCCCTAAGTTCCAACATGGCATGGATCTCAGGAGACGCTTCTGGCTCTCCTCTTTTGCTTTTTTTTTTTTCTGACTTCTTTTTTCTTTTTAAAATAAAAACTAATAAAAAAATATTAGTACATGTTTGCTGTACATTCCTTGTGTGGAGTTAATACATGTATATAACACATTTTAATTCTTTTCACACCCTCTTTCCTTTCCCTTGCTCCCCAGACCTGTATCTCTTGATTCTCTTCATGTTTGAGAAACTTACCTTCTTACTTCCTGTCATCTAAGAACTTTTCTGTTTTTACTTTGCTCTATATTTATGATTTGCAATAATTGAGCTTGTGTGTCTGATTTATTCACAATTCTTAGTAGCTAATCTGTATGTCCATCATCAGATGAACTGATTTTTAAAATGTGGCATTTACACACAATGTGGCACTACTTTGCTATCAGGAAGATAAACTTGTGTCCTTTGTAGGAAAATAGATGTGTCTTGAAACCATAATTTTAAGTTTTTATTACTTTTAGAGATTTTTAGCATTCCTACTAGGAATATGAATGATTCATGCACCACACTTAAAACACTAGAGCATTTTAAATTTGTATAATTATTCTCATCAATAAGTTTTACAACTTCTTATGTTTTCTCTTTACTGATTCACACATGTTTATTTCAGTTTAAAGAACAACCTTTCTTATTTCTTGCAGCACAAGTGTGGTGGAGATGTATTTTCTTAGTTTTTCTTTCTATGGCAATTCCTTTATCTCTTTTTAATTTCTGAAGGATAGCTTTCTTGATCACCATATTTTTTGTTGACATTTTTTTCCTTTAAGTTCAATGAAAATTTCACATCAGTTCTATGTGTGTAAGGTTTCCACTGAGAAGTCAGTTAGGTGAAAGTGTACGTATTTTGTGTGCTTTTTGTCTCTTGCTATCTTAGGAATCTTTGTCTTATAACATTGAGAAATTGAATACAAAACAACGTGTAGACATGGCTGAGTTAAATCTGACTTGTAGCCATTGACTTTTCGGGTCCTGGATGTTTGTTCTGTTCTTTAGGTTTTTCTCTTATTGTTTCTTTAACTTTCTACCCCTTTGCAACCCAAGTCCCTTTTGCTGCCCAATAATCCAAATATTTCCTCTTTTAATCCTTTCCTAAAATTCCCATAAGCTCTCTTTGTTTCTCTAAATTGTTTTTCTTCTCCAAATGTGTGTTTTTAAATGTTTTAGCTCCCTACTTCTTTCTTCTGTTTAGTGTATCCTAATATTGATGCCTTCCACTTTGTGTATTAATTTCACTGGTTATATTTTTTAACTCAAGGACTTTGTTTGACTGTTACTAATTGTTTCCATATCTTTGTTAATTTTCTCTGTTAAGAGTGTTGACAGATTTATCTGTGTCTCCTTCTAGTTCACTGAGGTCCATTTAAAAAAGCCATTTTAAATTATCTAAGCATTTAATGTCTGGCCATCTTGGGGCACCTTATTTTGAGTATTCCATGAGATCGTGGTTCCCTGAAAGTTCTTAGTGGTTGTTAACATTTGAGAATTGAAGGTTTAGGCATTGGTTCCAGTCTTCTAAATCTGGTTTTCTTTATGCCTGACTTTTCATAATTCTTCTCAAGCTGCATATTTTCTCTGTATTCACTTTCACTATTGCAGCACTTGACAGAACCTAGGTCCAGGTTTGATGGGAGTCTACTGTTAGTATGTTTTCACTGTTTCTATGCTAGAGGAAAAACAAAGCCTAGGTTTGTCCTCAATACCCTCTCCTGCACCATTTGGACAGACAGCAACAGAAGTGTACAAACCTCTCCCTAGGTTCAGACGTTCCCAAGCAATTTTTCATTATGAGCCCATAGTCCACCAAAACAAGCACAACACTGGAGTCAGACAAATGCCCACATTGCTAGAGACTGACATGAATTTGCAGCCTAAGGTCATTACTATCAGTCACAGGTGATACTAGCTGAAATAAGAATCCCAATAGATTGGGGTCTGTGTCTTTGCCAGCACTGGGGCAGTTATAGATTTGTCATTTTCAGGTAGATCTCAGAATGAAGACCACTAGAACCTGTCCAGGATTAGGTCTCATCAGGCCAGATCTGAGTTCCAGTATAAAGCCTTGTGCTTGCCAAAGTTTTGCCCTCAGTAA
>PVJX010041367.1:0-14696 GCA_004027295.1 Dolichotis patagonum
CTGTTGACAGGAGGCCTCAGTTCCTTGCTGGCTGTAGGTCAAATGCTTCAGCTTCTCACCACATGAGCTTACTCTCTCCATGGGTAGAGCAGCTGGTTTTCCACAGATCAGAAGAGGACAGGAGGGAAAGATGAGGGGAGATTCCAAGACAAAAAGTACAATGTCTTTTATAATCTAATTCAGAAGTAATAGCCATTGATATAGGGGAATGAAACTCCCAAATACTATATGTCTAGTATGAGTTCATGTTTTCTAAAATGGAGGAATGAATTTTAGGAACAATGGAGGTTAAGAGCAGAATATATTTATCGAGAAAAAGAAAGCGTCTGTCTGAGACAGACAGAAGGGGTCCCAAGTGGGTTGCCAAAGACTGTATTTTTTAGGGACTTTTGTAGAGCAAAACCGTGAGGTGAGATAGGTCCAAAATGGGAAAAACATGGGAATTCGCAAGGCAGACAGGTATGAGGTGGGACAGAATTATAGTTAAGCAATAAAATTATTTGTTCAGGTAAAATGGACCAAATCAGGGACAAATAGAGAAGCAAATCACATAGCAAGTGGGCTTGTTTAAAGACCAGTGACTCGTTCTGTAGGGGGTTGGGATGGTGATTCCTGATTTCCTCAAAGAGATCCATATCTATTTAGAATATCAGTCCCTGATGTTTATACTTAGGATGTGGTTGCATTTGTTTTGTCTTTTTCTTGAGATCTGGACCTCAGCAGAGGTGTCTGTTTCCTCCAAGGTTGCAAGGTATCTGGTCTTCTGCACTGGCTCCTTCAAGGGCCCAGCCCTGTCTGACAGCCAATAATATTTCTAACTCAGCTGCTTATAACACCATCACTTCTGCCGTATTCAAATTGGTCATACAGACTAACTGGGTACAAGATGAGAGGGACTACTCAAGGGCATGGATACAGGAGGCAGGGGTCACTAGGGGAGTGTGTCTTGGTGGTCACCTATCACAAATGTGTGGGGATGAGTGAGTGCAAAGATGAACTGGAACCCAGATAACAGCTGAAATCCCCATTTCAATCTCTCCAACTGAGACAGGAGAAAAGGGCCCCATGCTCCCAAGAGGGACTTTGTATTTTTCTTCCCTAATGCCCCAAATGCCTTGCAGCCAGCCCAGCTATACTGAACACCTCAGTGGCTCTGGGAGAGATTTGCTTTTTCTTCAGCAGGCTTCTAATGTGGACCTACGTCAGATGACTCCACCTTCTGGATGATTTGGCCCCTCTGGAGCCCTCTTCAGTTAGATCCACAAGGGGTCTTGCCCTTATGCCTGACCAAAAAGAAAGTTTGACATTGTGCATGCATGAACCTGCCTTTTTCTTCTATGTAAGCAGCCTTCCCACACCCTTAGCAGGTCAGTCCATACTGAGCTAACACACTTGGAACTCATAAGACCAAAAGCCACAGGCACCGAAAGCAGCCCACAGCAGGGGCTGGTAGCTAGCAGCAGAGAACAGTGGCTAGCAGTAGAGAGCAGTGGAGAGTAATGGAAAATTGCTAGAAGCTGTCATTTCCTCTGAGCCGAAGAGTCCCCAAGGCTTGCTGGTAGTTACTTTCTCTGAGAGGCAAGGAGGGCCACTAAAAGAGCTGGTAGTCACTGATGTTTAAAAGGCAGGACTGTGAATACTAGAAGAGCCACACTTTGCCAATTCTTGATTCCTACACAAATTGAGCAAAAAGAACCCTTTGCCCATTGGTAACATCTTGATGGCCTGTACAGGGGCAGCCTCTTTAGAGGTCTTCTTTAAAACACCCTAAAGAAAAGGGCAGGCAACAGTCAGTGATGCGAAAAAGGCTCCAGAACAAGCCTGTGTCCTATTTCCGTCTTATATGTGGCTGAGAATCCATGTTAGCCAGGGACACAAGCTCTATGGTGTGGGTAACCTGCAGGAAACCAGCATCCTTAGCCACTCTGCATGTGCACCTATCTCATGATCTGGGAAACACTAAAGGACAAATTTCAGCAAGAGCCAAAGCAACTACAGGTCTGGATGCTCTCCTGGTCCAAAAACAAGAATCAAGAGATCAACACACACACGTGAGCTGCAACAGCACCTGCTCACAGCAAGCTGCAGAGTCTGACGGCGTCAGCACTTCCCCACTGCCTTCCAAACCACATGCAAATGTCTCCTGCAGCCAATTCCAACTTGGAATCATGCAGAGAAGGGGATTCTGGGAATGTAATTCCAGCTTGACAAGATGGCCATAGCATAAAGGACTGAAGTGTGTGTTAGGGGTTAGGTACTACCAATGAAAGAGGCAGTCAGCACGTTCTGCCTCTTCTTTCTCCTTGGACTGGAACAAGAAGGAGCAGACACTATCATGGGTGAGCCAGAGTCTGCCAGTGAGAAACCTGAGAGCCTCAGTCTTCTCTGAAGCTCAGAGAAAGCCCCTCTAATTCCCTCTTCAGGCCCGTGAAAACCCCAGTCTAGATTAAACCTCTTTCATTCCATGTGGCAGAGACAGGTAAAGAAAGATGGGTAGTGGATGTTATGAAAGCTGATTCCCTGGAGCAGACGATAACTTCTCCACACTTTACATCAATACCTCTAGACAGACAGATGAAAATCATACTGAAATGGCCTGGTCATATTGAATAACATGGCCATTTATACTATTAACTTGATGTCTCTTGACTCCAAATTGTCTCACACTAATGATCCTTAGGCAATGATTAAATGGCACAAAAGATGGTATATAGGGCCTGCCTGACTGTCATTTCAGAAATCCCAAATATTTCCCCTACCAGCTTACTCATGGCTGAAATTCCTCTACTCAAAAACTTATATTTGTTTTCATAAGCAGCTGTCTCTAAGAAGGGTCATGTTTGAGGTGATTAAGAGCCTTTTATATTCCTCAATGAAAATGTAATCCGGAGAGGTGGATTGATACTACGAATAAGGAAGGGAGCACTATCAGTAATAATAATAAACAGGGTCAGGTGAACAAGAATGAAGAGCTCTGCAAAGAGTATGTGAAAGAAGTAACCCTATGTTGTCACCAAAGCCTGCTTTATTTTCTTCTGTCTGGAATCACAGAAAGACTACATTTCCCAGCCTCCTTTGAAGTTAGACTGAGGTTATGTGATTGGATTCTGGCCAATGGGATGTAGGTGGGAATAATATAAATCATTTCTGCCAGGCCTTGCTTTAAAAACTTCTTCTGTGATCTTCCTGCTGTATTGTCACCTTCAGTAATAACCACAGAGGCCATTTATTTAGATGATAAGATAGAAGCATCTGGGCTCCCAGATTCACTGCACGCCTAAGAGCTGCCCAGAGGAGTGGCCCAACTCACACCAGCCTTTGCACAAGTGACCCATATACCTCCAATTGCTTAAGACACTGAGATTTGGAGCCTAATTTTTTTCTGTCATGTAGTCTATCTTGTCCTAATACAGAAATTGGTACCAGAAATGGGTTTTACTGAAATAAAAATCTAAAACAGGGTGATGTACCAGACAGTGAGGGAAATAATGCCACAGATTGGTAAGACTAGTGTTATACAGTGTCTTAGTTACTCTTCTCATTGCTGATACTAAATACCTGACACCCAAAGTTAAAGGAGGAAAAATTTATTTCACCTCAAAATTTGTAGAGGTTTCAGTCCATAGTCAGTCAGCTGGTTCCAAGGCAGGGTGTCATGGCAGAGAGGCATCACAGAGGAAAACAGTTCATGGCAGGGTAAAGAGAAGGCAGCAGGCAGTAAGTAGCAAGCAGCAAGCCTGCCTTCTTCCTGTCCCTTCATATTCTATCCAGGCCACAAGTCTATTGATTGGTTCCACCCACACCCAGGGCAGGGCTTCCATTTCCACATCTTTAGTCCCCAAACCACACCCTTAATCCACATTCACACACACTAATCCAACTACCTTCAAAACTCCTCACCTGTGACCACATGAGACTTTGGGGAGACATCTAGATACAATATTCTGTCAAATTTTCACCTGCAAATAGCAAGAGATAAGAATGAGGAAAACTTTGAGAGGCAAAAGGACTCAAGATAAAGATCAGACTGAGGGGGTGTGGCCCTCCCCAAATTCTCAGAAAATGGCTTCCGTTAAATTTAGAGAGCAAGGCCAGGGGCTTAGCTCTTTGGCATAAGAGCCTGCCTGGCAAGTGTGAGGTCGCAAGTTTGATCCACGGTACCAAAAGAAAAAAAAAATTTTAGAGAACAAGGCACAGGGGTAAAAAGCAATGAAATACAGCAGATATGAAAACTGTATCTCGAAGAGAACTTTGGATGTGGCCATTAGCACATGAAAGTGACTCCAAAGCAAATACATCAGTGGCCCATTTCATTCTAAGGGATTTGTACTGTCAAAGAAACCTTAAGCTTGGACCCAACAAGACCTTTCTCAAATTAGCTATGGAGATAAAACAGTCCTTAGGCTCCCACCAGGAGCAGGAAGCAAACTGAGAATGTTTTGTGACCTTCTCAAGAGGGAATTTCCTCAGGACCCATTTAGATAAGGCAAAGGAAGATACATGACAGAATAAAAGAACCAACTAAGAGTAGAGCATGAGTCAGGACGAAAAATGGACAAGGGAGAAAACATGGAACCTAATGTAGGACTTTTCTCCACGGCCTAGTAGAAGGCATTCATTATGGGACCTGAGAATTACTGTGGACCAGCAAGTGCTTCCCTTTTCAAACCTCTAGTGTTTCCTCGGGAATCTTGCCCCGCTCCATTGTTGGACTGGGGCTGGGGGATGGGATGCTGATAACTTGCCTTGTTTGTTTGATAGTTTAGCAGACTAAGAGAAACAATGTCTGGGTCTCAAGTGTTTCAGGGGCCTTTGTGTGGGGGGGGCGACAAAACACCCTAAAATTCAGTAGCCTGAGCAATAATTATTTCTCACAATTCCCTGGAATCCTGGCAGGGCTCGAGTAGGTGGATTTTTGCCTCTATTTGGCACTGGCTGGAGTTGTAGGCCAGCTGCCTTTGGTTGGTGACCAGGCCAAGAGAGCTTCCCTCGCGGGTCTGGCTCGGGGTGCTCTTCCAAGTGGCTTCCCTCTCTGCATGCTACATCTCACCCTTCTCTAGTCCAGCGTCAGCTTCCTGCAGCACACCACTGGTCTCCCAGAGCACAAAGGCACAAGCTGGGATGGGATTTAGCTCAGCAGCACAGGCACCTGCCTGGCAAGTGTGAGGTCATGAGTTTGATCCCAGGTACCAAAAAGAAAAAAAGGCACAAGCTGCCAGCCCTTCCCTTCTCAAGGGCCATACCCAGAACTGCCTGATGTGACATCACTTCTGTCACGTGCTATTGGCCAAAGGGAGCCAGAAGGCCAGCCTGGATTCAAGGAGAGAGGTAATAGCTTAAATCAAGAATGTGCCCCAAAGGACAATATGTTAAAGGCTTGGACCCCATCTTGGCACTACTGGAAGGTGGTGAAATCTTCAAGAAGCAGGGCCTAGAGGGAGGTCTTGTCCCTGGAGACATGCCCTTGAAGTGAGTGGTCAACCCTGCTCTCTTCTGTCTTCCACTTCTGGTTACCTGACAAATAGTTTTCTTAGCCACATGTTCCTTGCCATCATGGGCCACCACAGGCCCAAAGCAGTGGGGTCAATCAGTCATGAACAGAAAGCTCTATAACTGGGAGCTAAAATAAACCTTTCCTCTTTATAAGTTGATGTCTTGGGTATTTGTTATAGTAATAGAACTTTGACTAACACAAGAGGACCAGAAGAGTCTACTTCTGCAGGGTGGAATAGTACACACACACACACACACACACACACACACACACATGCATGGAGAACAGAAGTGGTGGAAGGCTATATGTGGAGAAGACTGCCCAGAGAGCCTCACCTTCAAGCTGGATGCAGTGGCTACAGAGGACTTTGGATAGGATTTCTTGGGAAGGGGATGAGTATGTTATTTGGGGGGTCTATGAGTGAAAAAAGTGAACCAAATATGTGTTGTATGAAAGATTGGTAGTGGTAGTTTTTAGTACTCATTCACTGGGGCAGATTTTATTCTCTTAAATGCTCCAGGAGTATCTTCTGTCTCACATTCTCTCCACATAGTGTGACCTGCCACAGTCTCATTAACATACAGAGTTAATGTCACCACTTCTTAAACCTGGGTGGACCTTTGTGGCTGCCTCAACCAACAGAGTTGGCCAAAAGTGACTCTAATTGATATCCAGGGTCATGTCATAAAAGGAGAAACAGCTTCCATTCTACTGTTCACCTCGGGACACATACTTTGGGAGCCCTGAGCCAACATTTTAAAGTTTGGATTCTCTAAAAGCTCCATGCTGGAGGACCCACAAAGAATGAGCACAGAGAGGTCAATGCCTGAAGGGCTCCACTTGTTCCGGCCTCCAGGTGTTCGAGCCTTCCCAAGCCAAAAGACAGATGTGTGAGTGAGAAAGCTTGGGGTGATTTCAACCTCCAGCCTTCAAGGTGCCCCCGTTGATGCCACACGGAACAGAGGTGAGCTGACCTTGATTGCCCCCTGCCTGAAGATGCAGCCTATATTGCCATTTCAAGGGACTAAGTGCCGAGACGGTTTACAGTGCAACAATAGGTAAGTAACATAGACTCGATCATCATGATTTCTAGGTTCTATGTTTGTATATTTGCCTACTCACTAAAAGGTTTTGTAACCCTACACTCAAAACACTCATTATGTTTTTGTTGTCATTCATGGACACATGGTGTAGCAACAAATTTGAGTCACCTGACATGCCCATTCATAGCTAGGGCCAAACAAGGTGACATTCTGCCTTCACATTTCAATCCTTGCATTTAAAAAAAAAATTATTTAAAGAGAAGAAGAAGAAAGAAAGAAAAAACCAAACCAAACAGAAAGAGGGTAGCAACAATACAGAATTCCAAAGGGAAAAGAAAAAAAAAGAACAACAACCACAAAAAACAAAAATACTAAGAAATCGCCCCTTGATAAGTTACATACTGTCATCGTTGGAAATAGTTGTTCAAGTTACAAAGTTAAAACATACAAAGTACACATTCAAACAATGAGACTGTTAACGGTTCTGCTCAACATTCTAACAAAAACAGTAATATGGTCATCTATCTTACCCACTTAAACATACATGCAGTTATATCCTTTAGAGCACTTTCTTTTCCTCTCTTTTTTACAGTAGCAATTACACATTTTGGGTTTTATTACTCCTACATTTCTTATTACTTTTTACACTAGAGAGACAATGTGATATTTATAAATATGATTTTTATTTATTTCACTAATGAGGATAGTCTCAAGTTGTCCCCATTTCCCTGTGAAGGCCTCAAGATCATTCTTTTTTATAGCTGAGTAATATTCCATTGTATAAAAATACCACATCTTTTTCATCCTCTCTGAAGTTGATGGGCATCTTGGTTGTTTCCAAGATTTAGCTATTACAAATTGTGCTGCTATGAACATGGGTGCACATGCATCACTGTGATATGAACTTTTCGGTTTCTCTGGGAAAATACCCAGGAGGGGAATAGCTAGGTTGAATGGAGCTTCCAGTCCTAATTTGCTGAGAATTCCATATACTGATTTCCATAGTGGTTGCACCAGTCTACACTCCCACCAACAGTGGAGCAGTGTTCCTTTTTCCCCAGTCCTTGCATTTTTTAATAATTTGATCTTGAAGTCTCTCTCTCTCTCTGGAGGGAGCCTATCAACTGTCACCCTTCCCTGAAGGACTCCAGAGGTGTCACAGTGGTTTGCAGTGGGTCTTTCACAGGATACTTATTTACCTAGTGGACAGCCTCAGACATAAGTGACTAACCTTGGCCGTGTGTCCTTCTCACAGACAACTTATTTATACTCATGGATGCCTGGTGGCTCTTGTCTGATCTGTGCCCTGTCTATCTCTACCAAGACAGCTCTGTTCAGGAGCTGGAAAGAAGCGTGGGCCAGATGTATGGCCAAGGGAGGCATGAAAGAAGCAGCATGAGTGAACACGTGGCATGCCAGAAGCAGAGGGCCACTTACAGACCCCATGGGGAAGAGGCCAGCATGCCCCAAAGTGCCAACAGGAAACGAGGAGGGGAATCCGAAATGCATGTGCTCAACCTGGACATAGTGGGGGTGTGACAGAGAGAGACGGGAGACATGCAGCCCAGACCATTTATTGGGGTCCAGGACATTACATGGGCAGTGTTCCCTCAAATAGGAAGTTCTGTTTGAAGGCTTTAAGGCAAGCAGACACAAGTTGCATGGAGTCATGCTGTGACTGAGAGGTGGTCACTGACATATCAGCACCATTCATGTGGGGTGTGGTGGTCTGCAAGGTGAGTCAAGCAGGCTGCATCCAGCTGCCTCATATGGAAGTGGTCACTAGAAGGCTTTGTGTAAGGCAGATATCTGGGTCACCCAGCTTGAGGAACTCAGAGAAGGTAAAGAGCTGGCAACTGGGTCAAGGGTGACTGAGCCCTTGATATGAGCAGGTCTGACTCATATTCAAAATGGAGTTCAGATATTATGTTTTGGGTCTTAAATGCCTCCCAAAGTCATTGTAAAGGCTTTGCCCCCAGCCTGCAGTATTACTGGGAGATGGTGGAAACTTTCAGAGGTGGCACACCAATGCAAGGAAGTCTGCCTTTGAAGGTGGTATTGGGACCCTGATGATTCTCTCTCTCTCTCTCTCTCTCTCTCTCTCTCTCTCTCTCTCTCTCCCTCCCTCTCTCCCTCCCTCTCTCTCCCTTTCCCACCCCCAGCTGCCATGAGGTAGGCAGCTCTGCCCCATCACATACTCATGATGTTTCTGACTTACTTTAGACCTACAGCAATGAAACCAGCAGCCATGAGCCCAAATAAACCTTTCCTCCTATTAGTTGATTATCTCAAATGTTTTGTCACAGCAACACAAAACATACCAGGTGCCTTAGTTACTTTCGCATTGCTGGAACAAAATACTCAACCCCACAAGTTAAAGGAGGAGAGGTTTATTTGAGCTCACAGTTTACAGAGGTCTTAGTGGGAAGTCGGCTGGTTCCAAGGCAGGGCAGCAGGGGAGCATGGCAGAGAAGAAAAAGAGCACATGGTGTGGCAGTGGGAAGCAGAGAGAGGTCAAGGGAAGAGGGAGCTAGACCTTTGCAGGCCACACAACTAGTGACTCACCTCTTCCTACAGGTTTCACCTCTTAACATCACACCCAGATATAAACCACCAGTAGACTAATCCAGTGATGAGTATCACACACCTTTGATCCTGTCACCTCCCCAAAGTTTTACCTATGAGGGCATGAGGCTTTGGGGGGGGACATCTAGATATAAACCATAACACCAGGCAATGTAAAATTATAACAATTCAGCATAGCTCTCATGCTGTACGTGTCATTTTTGCAGTCTATTTAATGCTACATTTTTGTGCTTTTTCTCGGTGATTTTGCTGTTGAAATGACTCCTCAAGAGTAGCACTGTAGTGCTGTCTAATATTCCTGAGTTCAAGAAGCTTGCACTATGCCTTACAAACAAAATATGCATGTTCAGTAGATGCACGTCACTCCCTAGGGTATGAGGTATAGAGCCATGGATGTAAGTTCAAGTCCTTAATTAGGTGCCTTTTAAACAGAGGTACACATAAAATAAGGTCATGCACTGACTGGTTGACAAAAATGTGACCAGAAGCTCATAGGAACTTAACCTTGTATTTCCCTTGGAGAGGTAGCACCATATTCTCAAATTCAGTGTTCATGGAGATGTTACAGAAACAGCCACCTTGAGTAAGTAGTGAGAATTGACTATACCTGTATTTCCGCCACACTTCCCAGAATTCTTGCCATTAGGGGGCACCACCAGCTGGCTCTGTGGGATGAAATGTGAGTAGCACGCCAAAGACCTCAAGGACCATTGTTGTGCCTCAAGAAGTGATAAGCATGAAGGGCTTCTTTTCGGGTGATGGCATCTGGGAATGAAGGCAGCCTGGATCCTTGAGTAACTGGGAAGAAAGAGCCTCTAATAGCCTTTACCAGTCACTTCATGAGCAAGAACTCAGTGCTCACTATCCTTGGCCACTGAGCGGGTAAGGGCTCCTTTCTTGTCTGGCTGAGCCTAGTCTTTCCTGAGTAAAACACAGTTGGAGACACCCACAGTGTTTAGCTTTTCTAGCTTTACCTTCTCTACTGGTTGGGATCTTCCAGTTTGCCATGTACACCTATCGCTTGACTATTTACATGTTCTAACAGCTAGTCATCTATCTGCCAATAAAGCCACAGACGTTAAAAGTAAAAGTTAGCTCATCTCTCCGCCTCCATCTCTCATGAAAAAAGAGGAGGAAGCAGGGTCGTGGCTCAGCAGCAGAGCCCTGGTCTAGCATGCATGCGCCTATGGGTTCACACGTGCATGCAGAGGAGAAGTAGATGGCTTCGATTTATTTATTCATTGGTTAAAAAAGAAAAACACAGGAAGAACTGATTTTTTTCAAATGGAATTCCAAAGGGGAACCAGAAAGTTAAACTTTTCATGATTCACTCCAACCAGCCTCACATCTGAAGCTCTGGTCTTGTAAATAAGCTTCAAAAATGTGTCTGCTTATGTGAAGTATGTTCCTACACCCACACGGGCTCACTTGTTTATAGCGGGTATTATGGCCTGTGCCTGTCTTCCTGTAGACAAAGAAGTTGCCAAACACACAGAGATAACAAGAGCAAGACCTTTCCGGAGTGCTAGGGATAAAAAGAGGCCACATTCTGATCCAGGCTGGAGGCTGTGAAGGGGGAGCCAGGAATGAGATAATGGGGGACTAGAGATGGGCGATGTTAGTGAAAAGAGGATCACGAGGGAGATCTGGGGCGTCTCTGGGGTCTGGGCCGGCTGTGTCTACACTGAGGACGTGCAGCAAGGCCCTGTTAGTCCATAGCTAAGGGATTATCCCAGAGACAGGCAGAAGGCCAGATGTTCCTCCCAGGGAGAACCGCGGATCTGGCCAACACGTGCAGATGTGCTTGTGTGTCTGCATTCCAACTGGGCCCTGCCCTTGTGGAACTTCCTGTGTTTCCATGGAAAGAACATGGGCTCTGGAGTCAGACAGCCCTACTTATGTCCGACTTCATCTCATACCCATTGTGTCACCTTAAGCAAGTCATTTAATGTCTCTGGGTCCCACGTTCCAAGTAGAAATAATAATACCTGGAACAGGAGGTCTCCTTCTGTAACTACCACGCATGCCCAGAAAGGGCCTCGCACTTCTTGAAGGATTTCGTATCTTAGGCTGCACAGTTCCTCTCCTACCCCCTCCATCAGCAAACGCATAAACAGAAACAAAACAAGCAAACAGAACAAAGATGTCCATGTCTTAATCCCTAGAATCTGCAATATCTTAGATGGCAAAAAAGGACTTTGTAGATATGAGTAATTTAAGGATCCTGAGATAAAAAGATGCTCCTAGACTACTCATTTGGCCCCTAAACACCATCACCCAGTGTCCTTATTGCAGGGATGCTGCGGGAGACAACAAAGAGTAGAGGAGGAGACCATAGAAGCTCAAGAGGCAGGAGATAGAGTGAATCAGCCACAAGTCCAGGAAAAATAGCAGCCACCAGGAGCTGGAAAAAGCAAGGAACAGATTCTCCTCTGAACCTGCAGAAGGAGGTTGGCCCTGTGGGTGCCTTGATTTAGGATCAGCAAGATGGATTCAGGACTTCCCACTTCCAGAACTGTGAGCCACCAAGTTTGTGGTCAACTTTGTCACAGCAGCCATAGGACACTATATAGTGGTTGAGTCTGTGATCCCAAAGAGAGAGTAAAGAAAGGAAAAGCCAGCTCGCAAGCCTACCTTCTGGAAAGACAGCTGTTGGGCCCTTAGGTGGGTGCTAGAGAAACTCAGCATCTCTCTAGCTGGCCTTGCCCTGGGCCTGCTACTTGGGCACTCCTCTAGTTCCTAGGTTTTGTCTCCTCACAGGAGGCGGCCAAGCAAGGAAATGAAAGAAATCAGCATCATTTTCTTCTCCACCTTCAGCACAAACTCCCCCTCTCCAAGCAAGACAAGGATGGCCTATAGTAGTGTCTCCCAGATCTGCTCTCTGGCTACAAGAGGGCACACAGGGGAAGACAGAGCCTGTGCAGGGCAAACGTGTGGCATCACCTACAGACTGTTCCTCCCCGACCCCAGGGGAACAGCCCTAAGCCAGGTCTCAGGGATGCCAGCAGAGCTAAAGATTGTGAAGGGCATTGACTACCATGGAAATATGCCACTGCATGAAATGACCACTGACCATTTAGATCTGGGAAAGCAGTCATGCTGAAGGCTAACGACATTATTTCATATTCCATGGCTGGGAGTGGGGGAACGTATTGTAGTGACTTGACAGACTACAACTTTTCAACTCAGCACAACCAGACCCTCCAATGTGACATCGCCCTGCTCCCCCTGGATGTGACCTAGTTGCTCTTAGTGGATCTCTGTGGCTATCATATGTTGCCTCCACCATGCCATACTCCCAACTTTCCCACAACACCAAAGTATTCAAGACTACCCATTAGCTGGGGCCTGGGCTATGGGAAACACTCAGAGTTGAACATTGTTGACTGACAGGCAATTGAGACTTTGACTTCAAACGACAGGGGGCACCAATTCATCCTGGACATTTGCCAACTGAAGCACACAATAATCTCAGCTGAGGATCCAGTAGTTTAAAAAAAGATATGATTACCTTATCACCCAAATGTTTCATTTCCATTGTCTTTTAGATTTACAGTTAAACTACATTTCCCAGTCTCCTTTGCAGTTAGGAGTAGCCATGAGCCTGTTTTGGCCAATAGCAGGCAGGCAGATATGACATGTGGCCTGGCTCAAAGCCATCCCATGCCACTCTGTGCTCTTTCTTGACCTCTCTTCTTGCCAATAGGATATTGGGCTTTCCTATGACCTTAGAAATAGGTGACCAAGGGTTCTGGCTTGTCCTTGCTTTAACACTGGAAGTCTACATTCAGGGAAACCCTTTGATTGGGGTAAAACTGGGGTGATTGGTCATCTTTACTTGAAAAGGAAGGTGACAGAGCCTCCATAGTCCATCAGCCTGGAGCCATTGCCCCTGCCAGTCAGCATTATCTGTTTTGGAATGTATGTGAGTGAAGAATAAACTGAGATACGATGCTTTATGTGTTACCTCAGCTAGTGTAAACTTAACTGATGTACCATCTAATACTTTTGGATAAGCATAAAAATAACCTATGTACCCTCAGCTATTTTAAGAGGACAGACACCAGTTATAAAGAGGAAGACTATATATTATCTGGGAGAGTCCTGGTTTACGTTTGTGGTCTGAGTGTAATTATTAATAGCATTTCCCTTCCCTTTGATTCCCAAAAATGTCCCACTTGTGCAGTATCTAATGTGGCCATAGATAATTTATAGTATGAATATACACCTAAAATTTTTTTAAAAATCTGTTAATCAAATCCTATTTTAAATTCAATTATGTAAGAAAAAACTTTTCTGTAATAAAAGCAATTACTTCGTAACTAATACTCTAAATTCATCTCTCAGGCTGTTGGGTTTTCATCATGTTTGACACACTATATATTAGAATCATCCTGAAATAGAGATTTCTTCTAGCCTATGTTGGGGGAGTTATTGTTCATCTAGCACTTTGGGTTTTTTTCAACCAATCAAAAATTATATCTGTTGTGTGGCCCATCCAGACAATGGAATATTATTAGTCAATAAAAATAAATGCTCTCTATCAAGCCACAAGCAGACATAGAGGAATCTTAAATGCATATTACTAAGTGAAAAAACCCAATCTGAAGTGGCTACATATTGTAAGCTTCCAACTATATGGCATTCTGGGAAATGCCAGACTATGGAAATAGTACAAAGTCTGCCAGGGGTGAAGGGGCAGAAGGGAAGGATGAATAGGTGGAGGGAGCACAGGGGAGTTTTAGGGCAGCAAACCATTCCGTAGTATACTGTCATGCACTTGGCAAAAGCCATAGAGTGTACAAAACAAACACTAGACCTTAGGGTAAACCGTGGGTTCTAATAAATAATACTGTACCAATATCAGCTCATCACTATAACAGAAATAAAACACTCAAGTGAGGTATTAGTTAATGTGAGAAATTGAAGCCAGGTGGGGTAGTGCAAATCCCAGCACTCTGGGAGGCTGAGGCAGGAGGGTTGCAAGTTTAAGCCTAGCCTAGGAAATTTGTAAATCAACAAGACCCTGTTTCAAAAAAGAAAACATTTTAAAAGGCTGGGAGTGTAGTTCAATGCAAAGATCCTGTGTGCAATCCCCACTACCTCAAATAACAAAGGAGAAACCAAGACAAGGGAAGGGAGTACACAGAAACTCTATATTTTTGCAAAATTTTTCCAACTCCTCCAAAATAGTTTCTTCAAAAACTTAGTTACTATCAGAGTACTATCTGAGCTTTCAGAGGAGATACATGGTAACTTTGGCCCCTGGAGGGCACATGTGAGTGCCTGGAGGGGCCACACTATCGTGGAGGACCCGCTGCTTCCCAGGGTGGGAGGCAGGAAGGTGCCAGGGCAGCTGGCCAAGGGAAATGTCCTCTGTGCTGTGGGGACTGGGGCCTGCAGCATCATTGCGCAGGGGACCAGGTGAGGAAGTGTGGGGTTTAGGCCCAAGAACAAAGCCCCCTCAGGGCCAGCAGCAGGTAGGCCAGGCCACCGGTGAGGCTGGGCTTCCCCCGGGAGCTGGCCACACTGGACTGATCTGACCACACTGAACTGATCTGAACAGGAGGCCG
>PVJX010041368.1:0-14694 GCA_004027295.1 Dolichotis patagonum
AATTATGTTCTTACTTGAAAATAATTCTCAATATCCTTAGGAAACTAAATACCTGGATTCACATTAAATCAAACTATTGTTAGCCACCTTTTCATTAGTAGAACAAAACACTGAGGGCTGGGGACATAGCTCAGTAGCATAGCCTCTGGCAAGCCTGACATCTTGAGTTCAATTCCAGGTACCACAAAAAAACTGAGCTAAATCAAGTTTTAAAAAGAAGATTATTTATTAACAGTAGAGGGCCAATTGGCTCATTGTTCTGGGGCATGTCTTGAGGCAGTACATGGGGTGAAGCAGACTACAAAGGAAGTTACTTACCTCCAGGGAACCAGGAAGTAAAGTAGTGAGAGAAGATAAAGGGGTCAGATCCTGATATTTAAATTCTTCAAGGTCACACTCCTAATGACAGAAGTTCCCACTAGCCTCCCAATATTGCCAAACTGAGGAACAAGCCTTTAATACAGGGAACATTCCGGATCAAAACTAAAGCACTATGTAGTGAATAATTTTGATTGCTACATAATTTCTAGGTGAAATGGTACTGTGAAAAATAAGTATTAAACATAATTTGAAATGCAGATTTCTTTTTTCGCATATGCTATAGGATTCCTTGGCTCTGTGAATGGACATTTTTTGACAATTTAGTTTGAAGGAGAAGTGTGTCATAAACCTGTGTATTTATGAGCTTTGCTAGTCTACTTAATTCTTGAAAGAGTTTTGCCCTAGAATAAATTACAGGACACTATGGTGGTGGAAGGCCAAATTGGGGATGTTTACCCTGAGATCACTTCCTCCTTCCCCTATTACAACTTCCTTTTTCCTTTCCCAGTGCACATGGAAAAAATTTCAATCAGCTCCTCACGCATCATCAGCGCCCTAAGCACCATCCCTGGTCAAAGTTTACATATAGCCCATACCCCATATCCAGGACTCAGGAAAAACCCAGACTGCTCTCGGTTATGGGCTCCTCTCCACATCCTTAGAATAAAGGCCACTTTTATTTTTATATTCTGCTCCTTTATCGTGCCAAAAACTACAACAATTCTAGTGTATTCTATCACAATTATTTCCCTCTCAGATTTTTTTATACGGGGTAGAAGTTTATTAATTTGGTTAAAAGATAAAATTATGTGAGGCTGAATCAGTAGTAGAAACAACAGAAACAGAGAAATGAATCTAGAAATAATAGGGTAATGCTTGTGTTTTTGTGTGGAAAGGTAATTCTTTTTTCTCTACAGCATCTGATTCCACAATGAAAAGGAGGATAGGAAAAGACAACCTTTACACAAACTGGCAGATTTTCAAAACATAGTTTTCATTTTCCATAGTTTATACTACTGAATTTGAAAAGAAACCATGAAATCTGTTAAAATTTTAATCAAGCTTGACTTAGTTTTGACGCATTTGTTCATAAGGGGATAAAAGTGCACATGATTTTACTGCCAAAATTATATTAATTCAAAAACAAAATTTAAAGGGACCAGGAAATGGAGGGAAGGGGCAGAAGAGTGGAAGGGACATAAGAAGAATTGATATGTGTTATGTACATGTATCAACTCTTGATAATGAATGTAATCATTACGTGCGGCAAACTAATAAAATCATTCATGCTTGATTCTAAAAAATGAAATTAGAATTTAGCTCTAATAAAATTATAAATTGCAGAACATAGACAAATAGATCAATGGAATAGAAAATAAAACACAGGAATAGATATCCACAAATATATTCAATTAATTTTTGACAAGGAGCCAGGCATGGTGGTTGGAAAATCATCTGCAAGTTCAAGACCAGCCTGGGCTATAAAGTGAGCTCAAGCCCACCCTAAACTGCATATGGAGACCCTGTCTCAAAAAGCCAAAAAAAATTTTTTGACAAGGAAGCAAAAGCAATTCAATGGTAAGATGACTTTTTAAATAAATGTTGCTGGATGAATTGGATATACAGCTGCCATAAAATGGACCTTGATTTAAACTTTATACCTTATATGAAAATTAATGCAAAATAGATAAAAGACCTAAATGCAAAGCACGAAACTACAAAAGTTTAGAAAACAACACAGGAAAACAACTTTGGGACCTTTGTAAGTCTAGGTAAAGTTCTTAGACCTGACACCAAACAACATGAAGGATAAACTTAAAAGTTAATAAATTGGATCTCATCAAAATTAAAAAAACTGCCCACGAAGTACTTAACAGGTTCTGTTTATATGGGATTCTGCCAGACTTAATGTGGTGCTTGACCAGTGTGGCGCTGGACCCTAAAACTACAGCATGCCCTTCTAATACAAATTTCCATGTTCTTCTTCCAGGCCAATAAACTTTCTTCACTTTTTTCCTGTGCATGCCAAAGATCCTCCAATCCTCTTCCGACACCATGATCCGGTCTCCACCACCAGCCCAACTCCATAAAAGCCATTTTTCAGCTTCACCTATTTGAGGGTCTTTGCATCTCCTGCAGCCCTCCAGTGCTGGCAATAAAGTTTTTTTTTTTAATCTCTGTGTCTCTCAACTGCACCAAAATATCTAACAATATTCAGTTAAGACAATCAGAAAAAATATACCAATCTGGGTGAGGATATTTGTAGTCACATATCCAATAAAGTCTTTTATGTATAGAAGGAACTCGCAATAATAAAAATCAAAGTAAACAAACAACCTAATCAAGAAAAGAACAATCAAACTTTTGTGTTGCAGTTCCTGTGGCCGCCATGGAGGCCATGATATCTATTGTTCCAGGACTATGGCTTTGGGGCATTGGCCCAAGTGGTGGGGCCAGCAGAAGGTATACAGCAACTGTTATTGACCCAACTGACAGAAATGCAGAATGATCTCTTTAATAAAGAGAAAAAGAGGCAGTTATCACTAACTTCCTGGAATGAGAAATTGAAGTTAAATGTGTTGGGAACACTGACCCTGGCACTGTCTTTGTGAAGAATGAAAGCATTTCGACTCCTTACATTCGTGCCATGCATTTATGTGAGTGGTACTCCAGGAAGTTTATTCTGGTTCTTGTGGACAGACAACCTTGGGACATGCATAAACTGTTGAGTGAGTACTGTGACAAAAAGGCTAACTGGCATTTTTGTGACATGATAATGGGTTGTGTAACACAGTGAGCATTCAAAGACAAATATGTGGTCAGTTTGGTCACAGAAACCTGTGATTGTTAGAGCTTTCTTCTATGATGTAGCTTTGGATAAGAGATCGGATGAGTGAATTCCAACAAAAAAGAATCTACATTCCTTCATAGAAAATGCTCATGCTTTAATTTACAAAGATCTGCCTTTGAACTCTGCAAGTTGAAGCAAAAGTTGGATTAGAAATATTTCAGCACAAGTTCAAAATAGATTTTATAGAAGAGAGGGCATCTCAGAATCCTGGGAGAATAGTCAAGCTACACAGAATAGGTGACTTCATTGATGTGAGTGAGGGTCCTCTTGTTTTCTTTCTTTCTTTCTTTCTTTCTTTCTTTCTTTCTTTCTTTCTTTCTTTCTTTCTTTCTTTCTTTCTTTCTTTCTTTCTTTTTCTTTCTGGAACTGGAGATTGAACTCATGACCTAGCACTTGCCAGGCGAGTGCTTATGCCGCTGAGCTAAATCCCCAGCCCAAGAATTTATTTCTAATATGAAGTGTCAGCAGTTTACAACTTTCAACCCACTCAGCCATGTCTTATAACAATATTTCAGGATCTTTTATATACCTGTTCACTTAGGAGCACATTTTACAATAAGGATTAAGCTACTAGAAAGATCTGAGAAAATGGTAACTGAAGATCAAACTAAAACAACAGAGGAAAGTGCATCTACCTAAAGACTTTGAAAATTGTAAATACGTACAGTAAATGAAAAGATTTTAATATAATAAAAAAAGAACAAATAAGTCAGGTGGGGTGGCACATGCCTACAATTCCAGCCCTCTGAGAGGGTGAGATAGGAGGATCCAATGTGAGAGCAATTATGGACATAGTGAAATCTTGTCTCAAGAAGAAGAAAAAGGGCTGGAGACATGCAGCTTTGTGAAAAGGCCCTGAATTCAAACCCCAGTACCACAAAAATGAGAAATGGACAAATCACATGTACAGACAAAGAGGATGCAAACATGGCAAGTAAATACATGAAAAGATAGTCAACATCATTAGCCATTAAATAAATGCAAGTGACTATGAGATATCACTACACATCTACTGGAATGGCTAATGAAAAATAGTGATGACACCAAATGTTAGTCAGGATGTGGAAAAACTGAATTATTCATACATTTATGCTAGAGATATAAAATGGTACAGCCACTCTGGAAAATGGTTTGGGAGTTCCTTTCAAATCTAAAAATAACCTTGCCATATGACCCAACAATTCCATTTTGTTTGTACTTATCCTAAAGAACTAAAGGCTTACTTTCACACAGGAACTTCATAGGATAGCTGGGCATGGTGACACATATCTGTAATATCAACATTCGAGAGGCAAGGGCAGGAAGATTGCCGTGAGTTCCAGACCAGCCTGAGCTACCTAGTGAGTTTAAGGCCAGGCTAAACTGATATCATAGGAAGAACCTGTCTTAAAAACAAAAGAAAGAAAAAGAAAAAAGAATGTAATAGGGATGTTCATAGTGGTTTTATTTCAAACAGTCAGAAACTGGAATCTAATCAAATGTCCTTTAATGGATGGATAGTTAAATAATCTACTCAGCAGCAATAAAAAATGAATTGTTGGTACATGTACCAACTCAAAATAGAGCTCAAGGTCATTATACAGAGTGAACAAAAATGCTAACCAAAATAATTCACATATTGCCTGGTTATGTTTATATAACATTTGTAAAATAGTATAACTATATAGGTGGAGAAGATTCATGGTTGTCAGGGCTTAGAGATGAGAGGAAAAGAGATTGATGTGATTATAAATGAGTACTCTGAGGGGGCTTTGTGGTAATTCTATAATTGAATATATTGATTTTATTAGTGATTATGTAAATCTATACATGTGATAAAACTATATTGACTGATAGAGTGCATGTATAATTGCTGATATCTAAATAATATCTATGACTTGTACCAATATAAGTTTCTTGGTTTTGATTTTGTTGGGTAACTTGTTAAAACTGAGGAAGGCTGGGGAATGAGTACACACTGTATTCATACTATACTGTACATTTCTGTCATCTTTCAAAATTTCCTATGCATCTGTAATTATATTAAAATTTTTAAAATGACAAATTCATCTTCAAGCTCTCAACAAAAGGATAACAGGTTATATTTACATTCTGTGTAATGTGCCTGACAACAGAGATTTCATATATGTGCTGTACAACAATAGAGAATTTTACTCACTGTCATTTTAATATTGGTATGTTACTGGCCATTTATGTCCATATGTTCATTTGTTTGCCACTGTGAAATAGAGAAATGTTTCATTCAAAGCTAGCTCCAAGGAAATGGAAAGACATCATTTGCTTCAAATCATCATCTCATTGTTTATATCATATACACAGACTCTGGGTTACAGACTTTTGTGTTGGCATTGCTTAAATATTGAATATATGGAGTGAGTCAGCATTTCTAGGACTCATTGAGGTATGGAAATGGATATTTCATGAAGGAAAAATGGTCACCTAAAATTCAATGGACACAATGGAAACAAGTAATCACAAACAGAATGAATAAATAAATGAATGAGTAAACCTTGGTAGGCAGGGCCACCACAGAGAATCCATGGTAGGCCAATGCCTACTAGGGACATGAGTGCACAGACAGGTCAGAGACCCCAGACCTATAGAATCCCATGGTTCCACCAGACCCTGCCCTAGTGGATGCTCTCTGTGGTGGCTTTGCTCTGACAGTAGCCATCTGTCTGGGACACATTTCTGGGTCCAGAAGGCTCCATGTTTTGCAGTCGAGGTGGAGGTAGCTACACATTCTCATAGCTCATGTCTAATGCTGGCTGGTGGAGACAGCATCACATAGACACTGCCAGTGTTTAATACCTCTCTAGAGGGGTGGCTACTGTAACACTTGCCTGGGCCCACTGGCCCCATGTCTGGGATGACTGAGATATGTTATGCCAGGACACAAGGAGCGGAGACGTGAGGCAGTATGGATAGCAAATGCCAAGGTCCTTTGGGCACCTGAGGGAGCTCTTAGTATATAGTGCTGTCACAGGCCTTGACACTCTCAAACTCTGATAGGGGTGGTAGTCTTGATGATTGAAATGACATTGGAGTCATCCTTAGTAAATAGCACCTGGCTTGCACCGATCTATAAATAATGATCTCCTTGTCAGAGGATAGCTTGATCACACCCTTGGTATTCTCTCCCCAATACTTATTTATTCTTTAAAATATGACCAACTTTACTAAGAATTTCCCAAGTCTTTTAGTTTGGCTTCCTTGTTGATTATAGTCTTTTTTCTCATATTTTATTGTAAGGGGTTAAGAGAAGCAATGCTACTCCTTTAACTCTTTGCTTAGTTATTTCTTCTACCCAAAATCCTACTGCATTGCCAACAAGTTCCTACTTCCATAAAGATCCAGACATGAGCATGCTTAGCCATGTCCTTTGCAACTATAACAAGTGCTATCCTTCAAATCCTATTAGCATAGCTTTCACTGTTCATATGTCTACCAACATTCTGCTCATTGCCTCTTAGATAATCGCTAATAAGACTAAGGCTTTTTCTAGAGCTCTCGTCTTCTACTAAGCCCTCATCAGAATTATCCATAGTACTTTGCTTATAGCAATGTAGGTTTTTTTCTAGCCTTCACCTACAGCCTCAACTGATTACTAAAGTCCAGGGCTGCTTTTAGTTTTATGTATTTGTTACAGCAGCATTTATTGGCACCAATTCTTGTCTTAGTGTATTTGAGTTGCTCTAACAAAATACCATAAACTGGCTAATTTATAAACAATAGAAATGTATTGCTCACATTTCTGGAGGCTGGGAAGTTTAATGTCAAGGTATCAGCATATCTGGTGTTTGGTGAGGGCCTATTCTCATTCATGAAGGCATAGTCCTCACAATATTACCTCTTTCTCAAGGCCTGCTTCTTAGGATCATCACCTTGGGGTTAGATGTTAAAATACAAATTCTAGAGTGACAAATACAACCAGACCATAAAAATGTGTATCCTTGTATTATTTTTGGTCTTAGAGGAAAAGTTTCTAAATTTTCATCACTGAGTATGATGTTAGCTGTATCTTTGTGATATACAGTCTCATGCTTAAGTACTTTCCTTTTATACTAATGTGTTGAGTTTTTAGTGTAAGATGACATTGAACTTATCAAATTCTTTTCCCTCATCTATTGAGATTGTTTTATGATCTTTGTTCTTCACTCTGTAAATGTGCTGTATTCCATTTATTAATTTATGTTGAACTATCCTTGCATCTCAGAAATAAAACTCATTTGATCATGGCAAATGATCCTTTTAATGTGCTTCTAAATTTGGGTTTGCTAGGACTTTATTTAGCACTTTAGCATTTATGTTCATCAGAGATATTGGTCTGTAAATTTCTTTTATTATATTGTGCTTATCTGGATTTGGTATCAGGTGATGGTGGCCTTGTAAAATGTTTTTGGAAATATGTCTTTATCTTCATGTTTTTGGAAGACTGTGAGAAGGATCAGTATTAGTTCTTTAAGTGTTTGGTATCCTTTGTTGATATCCTGTGAATTTTGAGCCATAGGAGGAAATCTATGTGGCAGTAAAAAGAGCAGAAAAGTTGTATGTTTGCATGATGGAAATGAGACGTCCAGAATGAAAAAGATGGAGGAAAATGTGAATAGAAGCTAAGGATTTTTCTGAAGGCCTCTTTATACTGGTATCAATTTTTCCAATTACTTTGTCCTTCAAGAGCAAGAAGTCTTATATGTGCTATGAAGTAATTTCATAAATGTGTTAGTATTGTACACATCTTATATGAAGATAATTGTCACAGCTCTAACAATGTAGGTAGTACTAAATGTCAGATTTGTTCGTATTACCTGAAAATGACCCCAAAATTCCATCTCTGCAATGTGATATACATCTGTAATGTTTCCCTCTTCCTCCAATCCAGAGGATGGGGCACGATGCACTGATATTGAGAAAATTTTAGATAAAAGAGTCAGATTTCCGACCTTCATTTATGTAAACAATATATACAAGCAAGCATGTTAGGAACCAAAGGTAGATGGGCTGCAAAACTGAAAGTACTTGTCATATAATGAGAAAAAGTATATGAATGTGGTCGTGCCATTTTTAAATTACCCCAGAGACTTCAATTTATGAAAAAACCAGTGAATTGTATGATGGAAGTGAATATGTAAATTATGGGTGTTATGGCTTGTATCATGCAATCACCAGTGGGGCTTCCTAGAAGGGGCTGAATCTAAAGTGTGTGATAATGGGACCAAGGATGCAATGCTAAGATTAAGAGTATAAGTGCTACCCACCCTAAGGGTGAGTAGCCTGGATAAAATACAAGGGACAGAAAGAAGCTTGTTGCTTACTGCTTTTGCTGTTCTCTGCCTGCCATGAACTGTTTCCCCTCTGTGAAAGCCCTCTGCTATGCCACCCTCCTTCAGAGCCAGCCAATTATGAACTTAACCTCTATGAACTGAAACTGTGAGCCAAATAAACTTTTCCTCTTTTAACTTTGGGGGTTGAGTATTGTTTCTCAGCAAGAGAAAAGTAACTAAGACAATAGCCCAATAAAATTCTTTGAAAATACCAGGGAGACAGAAAACCTCCCTGTTTTCAAGTTACATGGATTTTAGAAAATATGTGTAGTCTCCTATTGATAGCAGCAGTTTGACACGTAATTTAATTACTTCACTGATGACGCAAAAACAGTATAACTTCAGTGAAACTGTACTTTGAATTTTGACTTTGATCTTTCTTCTGGCTGGCAATATTTGATCCCATAGAATCTCCTGATGCCTGGCTGTGGTAGCAAACCACAATTCCTAGTCAAAAATGCAGTCACAAGGGAAAAATATTCTATAAATTATTATGTTGCTAACCTATGACATAAAGCAAATTAGGTATATTAAATGAACTTCTAATTTATGATATTTTCAGAACATAATTACATTGTAAGTTAAGGAGCTTCTGTATACAGATACAAAGTAAAAGTCAATTACAATAAAATAGAAATAGGCAATTTTTATGTATCCTAGATACCTAATTCAAACACATGTCTGACATAGCCATTTTTTAATATGGGTAAAATATGCTACTGTGGAAATGATTTATTAATGAAATGGCAGATATCATTAGAACTCCATTGAAGAATAAACATGTAACAAATCTATTTTTATTTTTGTGGAATATTCACTATGACACATACATTTAGTAATTTGCAGCTTATAAAACCAACCTAGCAACAGCTTTCAGCTTGACAACACATTTATTTGTATGGAAAAACACAGCAGTATTTCCTAAATATGTGCAGTATTTTCCACCTAATTAGTACCTCAGGGTAGGTTGTTTATAAACAGAAAACAATAAGGATCATATTATATATCCCTGCAGTACTCTCTATACATCATCAGGTTTAGAAATAAGGAAGAAAGATTACATCTTAAAAAATAGGAAAGCTAGCTACCAGACTGTTATTAAGGCCAAGGGAAATGACTAGAATAACTTATGATCGGATCCATAAAGAAATAATATTCTCTGTAGCTTTATATACTGAAGAAATAAATATAGTTCTTCTTAGCTTCAAATCAAAAATATGTTTAGAGGGCAACATGGAATTATAGAGACTATATTCTTGCTCTTAATATTATTTGAAAAGAATGCTACTAAAAGTAATACATCCTTGATGCTAAATAGGTCCCAACTATACCCACCCTTCATCTTCCAATAATCATTTGCAAGTAACTACCTAGTATTGTACTCATTCACTGAGATCATTATAGAAATCAGCAACTAATTGGGGGAATATCTGGCTCAAGAGGCCTTTAATAGGTGGCAGAGGATAGCATGTTTCACATTCAGATAAGGTTGCCATCTGGTGGAATAACATTTATAGATATAAGCAAAGCAAATTTTTTGTAGGTGGGTAAATGTTTTGTAGGTGGGTAAATGTTACTTTTAGAAAACAGTCTTTTTAAAACATTTATTATCTATTTTATGATTTTTACTGAATGAATGGCTGTTCATTGTATCTAAAGTATGAAAAAAAGTATCAGGAAATAGAGTATACTGAAGTTTCAGGTTTAAAAGTGTTTTCGTTCTTTCTTTCTTTTTTTTTTGGTACAGGGATCAAACTGACGACCTTGCACTTGCCAGGCAGGCACTTAAGACACTGAGGTAAATCCCCGGCCAATCAGGTTTAAAAGTTAATAAATATGACTTTTAAATTTACCAAAATCTTGTTATATTGAAAATTTTGAAAATACTTAAGAAGTTAAGTATGATGGTGCTGTCATTCCAGCACTCTGGGATGCTGAGGCAGGAGAATTGCTGGAAAAGTCCATAATGGGCAATTTAGCAACTTAGACCCTTTCTCAAAACAAATGAAAAGAATCAGGGATGTGTATCTAGTGTGACGCACTGTGTTAAATTTCCCAGTACTACAAAAAAAAAAACAAAAACAAAAAGAAAATCCTAGAAGTATGATCTGTGACATCACATAGGTTTTCTTTTAAATGTAAAAGTAACTTTTGGTGTCTATTTCTTTAATTAATGTTGTCATGAGGATTTAAGATTAGGTACATACAAAGACTAACCAGGTCAATCTCTAACTGCTCTAATATAACATAATTGATTCAAATGTCACCACCAACCTTCTCTAGCTTCCTTTTTGTCTCCTTCATCTAATACAACACTCTAAATACAACTTTCCATTTCTTAAGGAATGAGATTTGTCCTTTAGAAGACATGACAATAGATCAAAATTTTGTATTAAGACATCAATCACTTGTGTCTACATAGGGGCCAGTTACCTGAATTCTGTCCCATGGACATCAACCAGTCCATCTTTGGACTATATATTATTTGTTAATCATAAAAAGGAGTGTGATGATTAAGCTCAATTGTGATTACATGAGGGGTCTAGCAAAACACATGAGTGTGTCTGGGTGGATCATAGAGGCATCATTTTGGAGTCTATTATCTGACCCCTGGCTCCGTCTTCTCAGGTCCTGTTCCCTTGTTCTGTTTCCCAGCAATCACCAAACTAATTAGCTTTGTTCTGTCACACCCTTCCACTATTTTGTTCCTGCCTTGGAGCCTGAAAACCATAGACTAAATCTCCTATGATCATGAGCAAAAATAAACCCTAACATTTTTAGTCACATATGTCAGGTATTTGGACCTACAGACAAAAGCTGACTAATACAAGGAGAGAGATCAGGCAAGGTGACACATGCTGGTAATTCCAGCATTCTGAGAGGCTGAGGTAGGAGGAGTTCAAGTTCAAGCCCAGACTGGACAATTTAGTGACTTACAGAGAACTAGCCTCAAAATTAAAAAAAAATGTAAATAAAAATATAGAAGAGGCTGGGAATATAATTCAGTGTAAAAGCCCTGGGTTAATTCGAACTCTGGAAAGAAAAAGTAAAGAAAAGAAAAGAAAAGTAAATAGGACTACAGATGTCATTCAGTGATAGAGGGAGGGCTTGCCTAGCAGGTGCCTGTCTCTGGATTTGATCCCCCAGCACCACAAAAATAAACAAACAAATAAATATTTTAAAAAATAAAAAGCAAATAGAAAAAGAATATAGGCTCAAGTTAGAGCTGGATGAAAACCATATCCCTGCTACTTCTGGGTTATTTTTACCTCAGAAATTAATTATCCAGAGCTTCATTTCTCAGCTTAAAGTAAAATTTAAGGGATATCATAGCCTATAGAAGGTATTGGAACATTTAGTGATACAGCACCTACCCATTTGTAGGGCTTTTCATCCACCGCAGTTAGATGTGACTCATTTTTTATCAAAATGTGTATCATTGACTTTGTATAGTTGTCATGTCAATTTCTGCCTTAAAGAAAAAAAAAAACCTGGCATTGTATCTATTTTTCCACTCCAAAGATTTCAATTAACACTACATTTACACGAAATAACCTACATAAAAACTAGTTTAAAATAGATGAATGAGCAAACAAATACATAATATATCAATTTAATATAAATGTAGTCACTATTCCTGGAAGTATGACATCTCAGCTGTAGAAGTGATGTTATAGGGATGGCATTTCTGACTTGTCAGAAAGATGATGCAAATAATTTTTTGTTTCAGAAATAAAAACCTTAGAAATTAGGATAATGAGCTTTGAAAAAGAATCAACAAAAAATATTTGAGTGATGATGCAGAAGCTGATGCTGATCATGCATGTGAATAATTAAAGCAAAATGATTTCAGAAAATGAATAAGGAAAGCAATACAGCTAAATTAGTATATTTCTATAGTGTAATTTAAAATAATTCTTTGGTACAATAACATTTTAAATGTCATAAGTAGGTATTTGACTCATTTATAGCGTAGAAAGGTATTATAATCTGTTGACAAAAAATTTTTAGTATCTTACTGAAGTTTTCTTATATTCAGGGACATACAAGATGTGCCGATACTAGCCTATCTCTAGCTTAACTCTCTTAAATTTCAGACTTACATATCAAATTAACTTCTTGATTAGCATATTCCACAAGAGAGCAGAGGCATATGGTTGCAGACTGAGGGTTAAACAGGTAACATTCAATTCCTGACTCCCTCATTTACTAGTTCTTTACTATTTCTCTGAGCCTGTTTCTTCATTATAAAACGGTAACAAAACAGTAACAAAGTACTGCCCACATAGATTTATACCTAACACATGTGGGCTTAAAGGAATCTAGGAAACACTCTAATTATACATTCTTTTAAAAGAAACATACACATATCTCTTTGAAACCTGAATTTTTTTTCCTAGTGTGCCATAGCTGGCAGTCATTCTTGTAAGACTTGAACTGATTTTGTTTTATAAATGCTGTAGAAGACCAGCATGGATGAAGAAGGCACAAAAAACACATGCATTTCATGTATTTGCTATGTCAGCCACACAATTGATTCTATTTATATTACAAAACGGCAAGATGGAAATTTAGCATTTACCCCATTTAGCGTCTCCACTGCACCTTCGGCTTCACTCTTACATCTTTACAAATTGTCCTCTCAAGGGTACACTGCTTGGCCTCCCAGTTCTTTTGCAATCGAGGTGGAAGCAGTCTTACCCCCAGAACTTGTGCATTTTTCTTGCACCTATATCAGCAGCACGTGGATGCCGCCAAGGTCTGCTGCCAGCTGGAGCAGTAGCCAGGCTTTCTCTCTCTTGGCTGTAGGGGTCGAGTGCCTGGATCGCTGGGCACTGTGAACCTGATGGCTAGGAAAAGCTTCTCTATGTTGCCGCCATTCTGGAACCTGGTGTGCCTGCCGCCATTTTGGAACCTCAAGTGGCCGCTGCCATTTTGAAACATCACATGGCTGCTGCCATATAAAGTTAAGTAGTTATTCTGCATAAGTTTTATCAACACTGGAGTATGAGCATCTTAATAAAATGGACAGTATGTTAGATATTTTTATGTCTTATCCACACTGTTTATCATATCTATGCCTTGCACAAAGTATTCAGTAGGAATCAATTAGGTAAGAAATTAGTCTTTTATTTTTCTTTTGGTACAGGGGACCTCTTGCTTGCCAAGCAGGCGCTTAAGTCACTGAGCTAAATCCCCAACCTGTAAGAAAGAAGTCTTAACTAGATCTTTTACAATAAAAATGAATAATGGAAATGCTTCATCTTAAATAAATTACAGGCTAAAATATTTACAACTAGTCTTCTAGATACTTAAATTGTCATCTCCTCTGTAGATTATTTACTTTGACCAATTTTATATATGTCTCTAATCTATGGATACTTGATAATTTGACTGAATATGTATTACCACAGGTATATAATATTTAGGAGTTTTGTAAATGTTTGGCTGCTTGGAAAGATCAACCAAATTGCTTTTAAACACAGGCATTAAAATGATAGTAATTACTTAGAGTTTTCTTCTCTCCTTTTATTCTATCTCTTGTATTCCAAAACAATAGTATATTTTTCAATAACTGAACTGTGTATGGTTTGAACATGTATTACAAATGCTAACTCAAAGCTTCTGTTTGTATTTTCAACCATTATCTTCAAATTCAAGTACCTAAGGTGAAATATTTAAGATTAAAATAATGAAGGAACAGCAAAAAGCAACTGCAGTGTTTAAAATTATGAATGTAAGTCTAGAGAAGAATTTAAGAAAGAAAGGTTGGTGTCTTACTTTTTACTTGTTGCTGAGACAAAATACCTGATGCCCAAAGTTGGGAAAGGAAAGGTTTATTTCTTACAGTTCTTGGAGGTTTCAGCCCATACTCAGTTGGCTCCAAGCAGCAGGGTAGCAGAACAGGCTGCCATTCACTGCTGGCTGCAAACAGTAAGAGGCGAACTGGCAAGAAAGAAAGACACACCTTCTTCCTGGCATTACATCGTATCCTGGCTCCACCCCTTGGTGTATATAGCACTCATACCACCAATCTGTGTGCTAGACAGCAAACCAATCACAAATGCTAGATTTGGTTGAGTTCATAATGAGGCTTGGAGGCCACTGACATAAACCATGATAGGTGGGGAAGAAAAGCAAATGAGAACATTATGATACATTGGTGGCATTCTCCCTCCACCTTTCTCCTTACCCTTT
>PVJX010041369.1:0-14694 GCA_004027295.1 Dolichotis patagonum
ACACATGCGAGTCTGTCTTATTTCGCTTATGAGTATGGTCTTCTAGTACCTTCTTGATTTTATCACCAAACTATATTCCTAGAAAAGGTGATTTTTAAAGTATGTTTGTGTATACGTAAAGAATTTTATGACTTGTTTCTCTACATTCATGCCAAAAGTTGATACATACTTTATATGATAAACTCTCCCTTTCTATGGTCTGTACTTTGATGTTTTAAATAAATTCTCACTTCCTAAGTGAAGTCAACCATCTAAGTCTTTACAATTCTAAATGATATTGTCATGGCTTATGTAACTTTGTTAATCTAGACCAAAACTGGGACTATGCATATAGGTGTTAGTATTAGTCTAGTTGTCTTTGGATGTATTGCAAAAAATCATGAATTCAGGCCCTTCATAGATATACTGCTTTCCTTAAGAATGAGCTGGAGCTGAGCACTTGCATAGCATATGCAAGGTCCTGGGTATAATCCATAGTACCACAAAAAGGGTGGCAGACTACAATTCAGAACAAGATAGAGGCACAACACGGATAGAATATCACCTATTAAAATGTAAATGACATAGTTTCTCACTTTAGTATTCTATGGTTCATATGGAATTTTAGCTAATTTTGCAGTTTAAAGTTTCATCCTGTAATTCTGGCTGGGAAATATGAACAAACAGCAAACTATTTGTTCAGATCTCTAAACAGGTTCAGGCCCAATTGCTGAAGTTGTTATGATTTTTGTTGTTGTTGTTGTCATGGTTTGGTTTGGTTTGGTTTGATGTTTTGAGACAGTGTAATTCAGGCTGTCCTTGAACTCACTACATTGCCTAGGCTGGACTAAAATTCACATGATCCTCCTACCTAAGCCTCCCCAGTGCAAGGATTCCAAACTTGTGCCACCATACCCAGCACTAAAGCCATGTTGTGAGGTAAACTTTAACTTTATTTTCTTAATTCCCAAATCCCTGGTGTTCTTATTTAAGGTCCACATGAGCCTGGCTGCTTTTATTTTATTTTATTTTACTTATTTTATTTTATTTTATTTTATCTTTATTATTATTATTTTTTTTTTGGTACTGGGAATAGAAATCATGACCTTGTGCTTCCAAAGCAGGTGCTTATGCCACTGAGCTAAATCCCCAGCCCTAAGCCTGGCTGCTTTTAGACACCAGTCACAATGTAAGGCCAAAAACCTGTGAAACTTGTGCTTTCTAAGGTTGTTGTCTATAAAAAGCAGTTATTAGCCAGGTGTAGTGGCGCACCAGTAATATCAGCTACTTGAAAGGTTGAGGCAAAAAGGTCATTTGAGCCCAGGAGTTCAAGACTAGCCTAGGCAACTTAATGAGATACCATTTCAAAATTCAAAAACTAGGCCCGGGGATTTAGCTCAGCGGTATAAGTGCCTGCCTGGCAAGCACAAGGTCGTGAGTTCAATCCCCGCTGCCAAAAAAAAAAAGGTACAAAATTTAAAAACTAGTTATGTGCACACAGATAGCAATGACCATATAAATTGCTACAAACTCTCAAAATCAATTATTTGCATGATCAGAGGTTTTAAAAAACACCTGCCCTTGTGAAAAAGAAAAAAGGCAACTGAAACACCTGTGCATTCCAGTCACCACATTGCAACAAAGAAAAATTGTTTGCCTCAAATGCCAGTCATTGGAACAATTTATCAAGGTTTCTCTTCCCATACATAGTTGAAGTCTTCTCTACAGGTCATGTAATCATCCCATTCTTTCCCCTGAATTCTGAGCTAATTGAGAAATAGACACAGAAATCAAAGAGGAATCAGAATATTAATAATAAGACTGGCTTTGAGACTAGTTTTGTGACCTTCAGTCTGAAACAGGTTTCCAATTCATTCATCTGAAATCTTGCCTTTTGTACCGCTCTAGGAGGATTGATGAAACTGTACAACAGACCCTGCTAATCACAGAAAGAGTGCTCATCCACTTGCAACCTTCTGGTTTTACTAGGCCAACTACAGGGAAGAGCAGAGAGAACACAAGTATGCTATGGGCAAAGGAGTTCAGCAGGGGCTGAGCAACAAGTTCTCAGTTACATTTTTGAGTCTAAAACGTCTCACATAGGGCTACTGGTTGCCACTTTTAAAGGATCTTGAAGTGGGAATCACTACACTTCTTCCCATACCAACTGTTCTTTACAAACTGCAGATTACAAAGCATTGGGTGAGCTGTGAAATAAATTTAGTGGGACAAAATCAACATTTTAAAAAATGAATAAAACAGAAAAGAACTAGAAGAACCTCACATGGTGCAGACCTTTTATTGGGGTACACTTATATAGTAAAGATAATAACTGTTTTGTGAAACAATGATTTCAGATGTACTGAGTTGTGATGTAAAATACATTTCTTTATCTGTGAATTAAGCTGAAAAACATTTGGAAGCTGCCACCACAGGTCATAGTCATGATAATCAAAGGATGGGATGTGCCTCTTTAGGGTACATCTATATGTGTAGTGGATTTTTACTTTTATTTTTTTGCTTGTGTTTTTGCTGTTGTGAGCCAACTGGGAAGATGCAGAACAATCATACCTTTAAAGATCAACTCTGCAGTATCAGAAAAAACACAGGCAATGTTGGGCCAGCTATGAGACAGATTTTGGGGTGAGGCTTCTCAGAGACACACCTGATTGCTACCTGATTGCTGGGTGTGGTAGAAATGCAGGTAACTGTACATGAAGTGTACATGAATGAACAAAAGAAGAGCCTATACCTCAGCACTCAAGCCAGAACATTCTTATCTGCAATTTTAAAAGGATCCTCAGAGAAATATAATCCCCACTGGTTTTTGTTTTTGTTTTTTGTCTGGTCCATATTGTTGGTGCCCTACCCAGTAGCCCTCTTCTCTTACTTTCTTTCTCCCTAGTAGAGACCTGATTTTTGGTTTCATACAGGGTAACCTTGCACATCAAGGTATCTTGGATTCTTTAATAAAGACCTAAAAAATACAAGCCCCATTTTTTTATACAGGAATCAAACTCACGACCTCATGCTTGCCAGGCAGGTGCTGTGTCACTGAGCTATATCCCTGGCCCCAAGACTTGAATGTTTATTAGATTTAAAAGATATACCAGTTAATTGATCAACTTGTTATAAAAGTTTCTAAGTACGTATTCTCAATTTCTGGACTTAGCTTGCCACAATCCAGTAACCAACAGTTTGTATACTAGCACCAGACAGGGACCACAATATAAGTGATACTAAGCTAACTAATCATAATTCTATTTTACTTGCTCAGTGATTGGTTTAGGCATAAGGACAAGACATGATTGATTTCTACCAATAAGACAGGATATCTACTGGGGTCATACAGAAAAAAATTCTTATCTTAATGAGGAACGCATTGCAGTTATATCTTTCTTCTAGTCTTTTGATGTTATTGTACAACAATCTTGTGATCATAAAGAAAAGACAACATGCTGAAGATAATGAAACAGGGTGGAATTCTTAAAGATGTTGCCAGATGGGTCAATTGCTTACCATAAATTCCCTTGATATCTGTATGTATGGAAAATAATAGAATGTCCTTATTGGTTGATTCATTTTGTGTTGGTTTTGATGTTATTTGCAATGTAAAGAATTATAATTGCACCTTGAAGAATATGACATAATCTAATGAATTTGTGCATAGAAGCTTCCTTGTACTTTGGATATTTCAATTTTCTTCCCAGAAGAAATTATAAGGAGAAGAAATGTTTAGATAAAGCTGTAGCTTTGTACTGCCCCATCAAACATAACAGGTGTTATTCTAATTTTAGCATAAGTTTTTGTATTTTATTTGTAATCAGTGTACAATGAATTGATGTTTGCAATAGAAAAAGTGAATTCCATGAATTTTAACACATACATAAATTCATGTTACTACCACCACAATCAGGATACAGAAATTTCATCACCCCCAAATACTTTATCTTGTTATTGAAGTCATAATGCCCCTTGATCTGTTTTCTAGCTCTAGTTTTCTATAGAGTTCCACCAAACAACAGAGTACATATTCTTCTCAGCAGCACGTGGAACCTTCTCCAAAACAGACCACATATTAGCCAATAAATCACATGTTAGAAAAAGCAAAAGAATCAAAATTATATCACATATATTATCAGATCACAGCACAATGAAAAAAGAAACCATGGACTCATGCAAATGCATGAAAATTAAACAATGCTTTCTTGAAAAAAAATCAATGGGTTACAGAAGACACCAAAGCAGAAATAAGACAATTCCTAGAATTAAATGAGAATGCCAGTATAACATACTATAACTTACTGAACACAATGAAAACAATCCTAAGAGGGAAGTTCATAGTTGTGAATGTCCACCTCAGAAAAGCTAGCAAGCGAAAATAATTAACCTAATGAGGTACAGCAAGGTCTTAGAAAAACAAGAACAATCCAGATACAAATCTACTACAGGAAAGGAAATTTTAAAGATCAAAGCAAAAGACAATAAAATTAACATAGAGACTTCTGAAAAGATGGCAGAAAAGTAAGCAGCAGAAAGTCAATCTCAAAGATTTGGAATCCAGAGACTGAAAAGTAACAACTTAAGGAAGAAAAGAGGAGAGGATCCGGGGGATCGCAGAAAGGATCTGAAAGGAAATTAGACCCCAAAGAAAAAGCAAAGAGACAGATCTCAACACAGCAAAAAAAGGGGGAGGGGATAAATCTACACTTTATCCCTTGCTCCCACCCAGATCATGGCATGAGAAAGGAGGATAAAATTGACAAAAACAATGAGTGTAGATGGCTCTAGAGGCCTTCAGGGAGAAACACAATGGGGGAATGGAGAAGTGGATGCTTGGTGATACAACAGATGATGAGTGACTCTAGTCCAAGTGACTTCTGCGGCCCCAGAGAGAGCCACTTTAGGGAGAAGTCATCTGTTGGTTGGCTTCATCTCAGTCTTCCCAGTGTTGAAATTCTACAGTGACTGGGTAAGGGGTAACTACAGGAGACATCCAAGATCAGGGAGCCATGGTCAGGGTGGCAAGAGACACCCAGAGTATTGTAGGCTGAACAAATCAGGATCCAATTCCATGATCAAAGGTCAGGATAAACCTGAACATTTGTGGACTTGAAGTATCAGAACTGGCAACCTTCCCTAAACCTACTGCAGGTTTGCTAGTATTAACCAGCATCCCATCATAATCCTATGGCAGGTTTGCTTGTATTATCTAGCATAGACCTAGGTTCTGACTGCCTCCTTGTCTACTAGTTACAGCAGAGTCATGCTCTACATTGGGCACTACCACAAACTTTAGACCCTAGAAGATAATCACAAATTCAAAATCTCAGAGAAATTTTTTCCCTGGTTTTTAAAAACTTGTTGTTCAGCCTGGTGTGCTGGCTCATGCCTGTAATCCAAGCATTCAGGAGGCTGAGGCAGGGGGATTGTTGAAAGTTCAGGACTATCCTGGGCTACAAAGTTAGCTCAAGTCCAGCCTGAATGCATAGAAAGGCCCTATTTCAAGAAACAGTTAAAAAACACTGAAAAAACCTTGTTGTTAAGTACTTGTATTTTTTATATTTTATTCTGTTTTTTCATGACTGTTAACATTGTTTTTAGGGCATCTTTTTTTTTACAATGAGAAAAATATTGGGTTTCAAAAATAAGAAGGAAATCCCCCATACTTGATACATTGCATATTGTTGTCCTCTAAATAGATGCTCAGACTACTGGCTTTGGGCCTGCAAAGTCAATCCAACAATATAAGCATTAAGTTTTTTGTTTTTTTAACTTCAGTAGCTATCACCTTAGCCTATGTTTCTCCAAATCAGTCAGCTGCTTACTGGGGGCTGGGAGGGGGCTCTTTTTGTCTTCCAGCTTAAGTGCTGGCTGGCTCCCAGGAAGGGATTGGCTCCTTGGTTTTCCTCTCTGCCTACATAGCTGCTGGCTGGCTCATGGGAGGAGGTTGGCTTTTGGTTCTCCTCCTGACCCATGTGACTGCCTCTATCTCACAGGAGGGAACTGACTTCTTGGTTCTTCTCCCAGCCCATGAGGCTGATGCTGGCTCATAGGAGGGGGTTGACATCTTGGTTCTCCTCCTAGCCCACATAGCTGTTGCTGTCTCATGGAATGGGGTTCTGATTTTAAGATTTTGTTTTGTTTTGCTCTTATTTTTGTTTTTTCCTTCTTTCTTTCCCTCCTGTTTTCTCCACCAGTTTCCAAAGGCTTAGGTAATCTTCCTTTGCCTAGTTTTTAAATTTTATTTTAAAGAGAATAAAACAAAAGAGGGCAGAACAGAGCAGATCAGAACAGAACAACATAGGCAACACAGTACTTTACAATAAGACAACCGGACATTAACAGTAGCTATCATAATATCTCTTTTTCTGCTATAGTTGACCATAGTATCAAATAAAATAATATCAAGCATAATAAAATAGTATAAAACCATTCAAAAGAATGAAAGAATTACAGGGCATACTGAAGCAAATAACAGAGAATGATCAATGGCTACTATAATATCTCATTTGAAATAAAAAATTTTGTTTATACTATCACATATATTAAAATCCCAATAAGACACAACATGATAGAACTGATGGTAATAGAAGAATAGAAGCATGGTAGAACTTCTAAGCAAGATGATATTAAATCAGCAATAGCTGTCATAATGTTTTGTTCTCTTCAAAACAGCTGCTCATAGCATCACATATAATAAAGTCAAACAACACAGGATAAAACCATTCCAACTGATGAATGAAAACATTGCAAGGATTCAAAGCTATGAGATGGGGACTCATGACTACCATAAAATCTTATATACTCTTACCAACTATCATACTAGGGAGACTATGTGGTATTTACACATGTGAGTTTGGTTTATTTCGCTTATGAGTATGGTCTCAAGTCATATTCATTTATTTATAAATATCTCAATGTGATCATTTTTTATAGCTGAGTAGTACTCCATTGTAAAAAACTGCCACAACTTTTTGATCCATTCCTCAGTTGATGTGCACTTAGGTTGTTTCCAAGATCCGGCTATTACACATTGTACTGCTATAAACATGGGTGCACATATATCACTGTGGTATGATGTTTTCAGTTCTTCTGGGAATATGCCTAGAAGTGGAATAGCTGGGTCAAATGGGACCTCCAAACCCAGCATTTTGAGGAATCTCCAGACTGACCTCAATAGTGGTTGTACCAGACTACACTCCCACCAAAAGTGTAGAAGAGTTCCTTTTTCCCCACAGCCTCTCCAGTACTTCTTGTTGGTAGTTTTTTTTATCCTGGCCATTCTTTCCGGGGTGAGATGGAATCTCAGTGTGGCTTTAATTTGCATTTCTCTCATGACTAATAATGATGAACACTTTTTCATGTATTTATTTGCCATTCATATTTCTTCATCTAAGAACTGTGTATTCATTTCAGATGCCCATTTTTGGATTGGGTCTTTGAATTTCGAGGGTCTGATTTTTTTTTAATTCTTTATAAGTTCTAGACAGAAATCCTTTGTCTGAGGGACTGTCCATTAAGATTTTTTCCCAATTTGGGGGTTTTCTTTTCACTCTGTTTGAAATCTCTTTTGACATGAAAAACCCCTTTAATAAGATGTGGTCCCAGTTATTGATTCTGGGAAGTATTTCCCAGGAGGTTTGATTCTAGTTCATGAATTCTCTACCCACCCATATACATATCTTTGAGATTTTTACCTACTTTGTCTTCCAGCATATTTAGTGTTTCTGTTTTAATATTTAGATCTTTGATACATTTAGATTTGAGTTTAGTACATGGTGATAGGCATGGGTCTAGTTTTAGTCTTCTGCATAGGGATAGCCAATTTTTCCAGCACCATTTGTTAAAGAGACTGTCGTTCTTCCAGGGAACATGTTTGGCCCCTTTATCAAAGATAAGGTGGTTGAGTGAGTTTGTGGTTGTGGTTGTATCTTCCAATCTATTCCATTGATCTTCAGGTCTGTTTTTATTCCAGCACCATGTTGATTTTATTACAATAGCTTTGTAGTATAATTTCAGGTCAGGGATGGTGATGCCTCCTGCCTTACCTTTTCTGCTTAGAATTGCCTTTGCTATTCTAGATCTCTTCTGGTTCCAGATGAATTTTAGCAGTGATTTCTCTAGATCTATGAGGTATGTTAGTGGTATTTTGATTGGGATTGCACTGAATCTGTATAATAATTTTGGGAGAATGGCTATTTTCACAAAGTTTGTTCTTCCTATCCATGAACAAGTGATGTCTTTCTATTTTCTGAGGTCCTCTTCGATTTCCTTTTTCAGAGTATTATAATTTTCCTTGTATAGCTCTTCTACTTCTTTTGTGAGATTAATTCCTAAGTATTTCATTTTTTTGGATGCTAGTATCAATGTTGTGGCTTACTTATTTCTCTCTCAGTATTTTTGTTGTTAGTGTATAGGAATGCTATCAATTTTTGAGTATTGACTTTGTATCCAGCTACCTTGCTGAATTTATTTATTATATCTAGGTGCCTTTAAATAGAGTTTTGGGGGTCTTCTATGTAAAGTACCATGTCATCTGCAAATAATGATAATTTAACTTCCTCTTTTCCTATCTTTACTCCTTTTATTTCTCTTTCTTGTCTAATTGGTCTAGCTAGTATTTCCAGTACTATGTTGAATAGGAGTGGTGACAGGAGACATCATTGTCTTGTGCCTGATTTTAAGGTAAAGGCTTTCAGTTTTTGACCATTTAATATGATGCTGGCTGTTGGTTTGTCATAGATGGCCTTTACCATATTGAGGTAAAGACCATCTATTCCAATTCTCTGTAGGGCTCTTATCATGAATGAGTGTTGGACCTTATCAAAAGCTTTTTCTACATCTATGGAGATGATCATGTGGTTCTTACTTTTGGCTCTATTGACATGGTGGATTACATTTATTGATTTATGTATGTTGAACCATCCCTGCATTCCTGGGATGAATCCCACTTGGTTGTGGTGTATAATCTTGATGATTTGCTGCATCCTGTTTGCCAATATTTTATTGAAAATTTTTGCATCTATGTTTCTTAGGGAGATTGGCCTATAGTTCCCTTTTTTAGCTGGTTCTTTCTCAGGTTTTGGTACTAGAGTAATATTTGCTTCCAGGAATGACTTAGGAAGAATTGCTTCCCTTTCAATTTCATTGAAGAGTTTCAGGAGTGTTGGAATTAAGTCTTCATTGTATTTCTCGTAGAATTCTGCAGTGAATCCATCTGGGCCTGGGCTATTCTTTGTTGGCAAGGACTTAGTTACATTTTCAATTTCATTAATAGGAATTGGGTTATTCAGCAGTTTTACATCTTCCTGATCCAGCTGTGGTAGTTCATATATATCTAGGAATCTGTCTATTTCTTCAGTGTTATCGAACCTATGAGAGTAGAGATTTTAGATAGGTGTTGATGATCTTCTGTATTTACACTGAGTCTATAGTAATTTCACCTTTTTCATTCCTTATTGCATGAATTTGAGTTTTTTCTTTCCTTTTTTAAATAAGGTTGGCTAGGGGTTGCTCAATTTTATTTATTCTTTCGAAGAACCGACTCTTTGGTTCCTTCCTTTGTCTTTAGCATTGCCTCTAATCTCTTTTTCTTCTTTCTTCCATCTACTTTTTCCTCTGATTTATCTATTTTTCCCTCTGAGTTTAAATTTTCTACCCTTAATTTAAAATCACTCTGAGTGGTTTTTTATTGTATATAATTGTCTGATTTGTCTTAGATCTTGTTTTATAAGAATAAATCTTATAGCTATGGCTATAGTTGGCAAATTAAAATGTATCAAAGTCTTATTTTCTAGTCTGTGCTTGATGCTTCTCTTATTGCAGACTGTACTACTTTAGCCAAAATTACATGGCTGTAATCAATTGGATTGTCTGCAGGCTCATAAACAATCCTACATTCCAGTACCAAAGTACTGGGTGCTAGGTCAAACAGGCAACAAACTTTCATCCTTAATAAATTGGTACAGATTCAAAACCAAAACCATCTAGGCCTAGAATACGTCTCTGACCTCCTAAAGAGGCCTCAATACTACTAATAAAACTAACTACCATAACTAATTTACCAACCTCAATACAGAAAACAAATGAACAAAAAATAGAAAACAAGAAAACACAGAAGCAATATGCAGCCCATAATCCCCAAAACAAATCAAGGAGGCACTGAAGTGGAATAAGTAAATAAAACTCCCAACTGAATTTTATGAAATGGTGGCAAAAGAAGTAACAAAACAGATCAATGTCGCTTGACAAAAATAAAACAGAGATAATTAACGAGATAGTGACCATAATGAAGGAAATGATTAGTGAATCTAGATTAGATACAATTAAATAAGAGGACCTTAAGAAAGACATGGTAACCATAAATGCCCAACATAGAAAAAGACTGGATGCCATAAAAGAGACTCAAATAGAAAACCTAGAGATTAAAAATTGTCCTGAAAGTTTACACAGCTGAGTAAACCAATGATGATAAACTACAAGATCAAGCAGATAGAATTGTAGTTGGAAATCATCAGATAAAAACTTCTTAAAAATACCAAGGATGACCAAAAAATCCAACAGCTACTAGATGATACAAAGAAAACTAATATACGATTAATAGGAATCAATGAAGAATCAGAAGAAAGCACAAAGGCATAGAATATCTGTTCATTGAAGTAATAACAGAAAAAGTTCTAAGAGTAGAAAAAGAACTTGAGATACAGGTAAGTGAGGTATATAGAACTCCAAATAGTAATGTTCTGAAAAAAAAAAAACTACACCAGGACATATTTTATAGCTTTCATCTAGATGTCATCACAAAGCCGCTTGTGGTCATAGTTGGGGCTTTTCAGCAGTGGCTAGGTCTAGAGTGTGGGATGCCAGGAATAAGAATATTTGGTTACTAAATTAGTCCACAATTAGTTTGTCATAGTTCTGGATATAGACAATGGGAAAGTCCACCTTGGGTGTGAGTGCTACTTGCCTAAAGGGCATGTAGCCCAGATAGAATATAAGGGACAGAAAGAGGGTTGCTGTCATTGCTTGCTGCTACTTATCTTCTCCTGCCTTGTCCCTTCTCTGATATGCCTGTCTGCCATGCCACTCTGCCTTGAAGCTGACTCATTGTGGACTGAAATCTTTATAAACTATAAGCCAAAATAAACCTTTTTTCCTTTAACTTTGTGTGTTGGATATTTTGTCTCAGCTATGAGAAAAAGTATTTAAGACAGCATATATTCGTCGAAATTCCAGAAATTCAACACAAGAACAGAATATTAAAAGCTATTATAGAAAAGAAACCAATTACTTATAAAGGAAAACACATCATAATCACAACAGACTTCTCAACTCAAACCCTTAGGTCAAGGAGAGCTTGGATCAAAGTACTAAAAAAGCCCTAAATGAAAAAACTTTTAACACAAATCAATGTACCAAATTTGGCAGAATAACAGGATATGAAGTTAACACTCAAAAATCTTTACTGACACAAATAACAAAATCACTGAGAGACAAATTAGGGAAACAACAACATTTGTAGTAGCGTGCAGAAAAGTGAAATACTTAGGAATCAATCTAATGAAGGAAGTAAAAGACTTGAAAACTACAATACTCTGAAAAAGGAGATTGAAGAGGAAATCAGAAAATGAAAAGCTACCCCTGTTCTTGGATAGGCAGAACCAATATAGTGAAAATGACCATACTCCCAAAATTGTTATACAGATTTAATGCAATCCCAATCAAAATACCAACAGCATACCTCAAAGAATGGCAGAAAACAATCCTAAAATTCATTTGGAACCAAAAGAAACCTAGAATAGCAAAAGCAATTCTGGGCAACAAAGGTAGGGTAGAAGGTATCACAGTCCCCAACTTGAAGTTATACTACAAAAGTAATGTGGTAAAAACATCATTGTTTGGCAAACAAACAGACTTGAGGATCAGTAGAACAGAATATAAGATGCAGAAACAACTCCAAACACTCAGCCAACTTATCTTTGACAACGGGGCCAAACACCTTCACTAGAAGAAAGATAGCCTCTTTAATAAATGGTGCTGAGAAAATTGACTTTCCACATGCAGAAGATTAAACCTACATCCATATCTCTCATCATGCACTAAACTAAAATCAAAATGTATCTGATATTAAAACAGAAACACTTAATCTGATGGAAGATACAATAGGTAAAACTCTTGAAGACACAGAAGTAGGAAGACTTTTAAAAAAAACCCGATCATGCAGGAAATATGACAAAGACTCAAAAACTGGTATCTTATCATATTAAAAAGCTTTTGCACAGCAAAAGAAACCACCAACAGGATGAAGAGATAACACACAGGATGGGAAAAAAATTTTACCAGCTATTCCCCAGACAAAGGACTAATATCTCAAATATATAAAGAACTCAAAAAGATGACTCCCCCTTATTTAATGACCCAATTCAGAAATGGGCATTTGAGATGAATAGATACTTCACAGACAAAGAGGTACAAATGGCAAATGAATATATGAAACAATGTTCAACATCACTGGTCATTCAAGAAATGCAAATTAAAACAACACTGAGATACCTTCTCACCACAGAAACAATGGCTATTATCAAGAAATCAACCAGTGCTGGCGAGGCTGTGGGGAAAAGGAACCCTTGTCCACTGTTGCTGGGAGTGTAAATTGATAAAACCAATAGGGAAATCAGTATGGAGATTTCTCAAACAAAATCTAAAAACAGAGGTCTTATTTGACCGAGATATTCCCCTTCTAGACATTTTCCTGTTATACATATACAAATGTTTATAGCAGCACAATTTGTAACAAAGTAAATCTTGGAAACAGCCCTTATGCCCAGCAAAGGATGAACAGATAAAACAGATGTGATTTATATAAAATGGAGTATTAGTCTGTCATAAAGAAGGATAAATTTGAGACATTTATAGGTAAATGGATACACTTTGAGACCATACCTCTAAGGGAAATAAATCAGACACACATGTTTAAATATCACATTGTTTCTCTTCTGTGAGAAACTCAAAGAGTAAATAAGGAGCACAGTGGAAGATAGATATTGAGACGTAAGAAAAACATGTTCAAATGGAAAGCGATACAAGGGAACAGGAGAGTGGAAAGGGAAGGAAGGAAAAAAGATTTAAAAAAGAGATAATAGAAAAAATGAAAACAAAGCCTGTGTAAATGGGGAGGGGAAGAATTGTTGAAGGGAGAAGAGGGGACTGTAAAAAAATGAATTAAAATATATTATAAACCAGACATGGTGGTGGACTCCTATAATCCCAACACTCAGGAGGCTAAGGCAAGAAGATCACTGTGTGATTGACTGGCCACCCTGGCTACAAAGAGTTCAAGGCCAGGCTGAACTGATTGGGAAATTCTGTCTCAAAAAGACTATCTATCTATCTATCTATCTATCTATCTATACATAGCAGGCAATGAAATTGAAGCAATAGTAAAATAAAGTACCAACTAAGAAAAACCCTGGTCTGGATGGATTTACTACTGAATTCTATAAGAAATTCAAGAGGCTAACACCAAAACTTCTCAAGCTCTTCAATGAAAAATTTTTTACAATTATTCTAGGCATTTATTTTACTACACTTCAAGCTTCAGAATATTACAAAGCATCATTCTCCATCTCAGATGGGGTCTACAGGTCTACCTTTTTTGTTGCTACAGGATTCCGTGGCTTACATGTAATTATTGGGTCCACATTTTTAGCTGTATGCCTCTTTTATCAATTATACTATCACTTTACATCAAAACAACATTTTAGCTTTGAAGCAGCTGCTTGATATTGACACTTCATAGATGTAGTATGATTATTCCTCTATGTTTCCATTTACTGATGAGGCTCATATTTTCTTAGTATAATTCAGTATTGCTGACTTCCAATCAGTAGGCCTCAGAACATACCTCCATACAGTGATCTCGGTGGAAGACCTCCAAATGATATAGGGGAATGAAACTCCCGACCTACTATGTCCACAAGCTCGTGTTCTCTAAAACTGAAGAATGAATTTTAGAAACAACGGAGGTGAAGAGTAGAGTATATTTATTGAGAGAAAAAAAGCTTCTGTCTGAAGAGAGACAGAAGGGGACCTGAGCAGGTTTCCTTTCCATGAAATTTAAAGGGAAAGAGTACTCCCAAATTCATTTCTGGAAGCTAACATTACATTCATTCTAAAACCAGACTCCAACCAAAAACAGAGAACTATAGGCCAATCTCTGAGCTAAATCCCCAGCGTAAGAATATATATTCTTAAGAAATCTTGTTTCACTCAATGTTTTTGAGATTTATCTAAATTGTTACATGTTCAGTACTTTTTATAGCTGAGTAATGTTCCACTGATGCATGTAGTACAATTCATTTATTACTTCAACTCTTGAAGGAAATTTGGATTGTTTCAGAATGTTGGTAATTATAAATCGAGCCTCTGCACACTTTGCCTGAGGTAAATACAGTAACTAGGATTGAGATTTAAGATTCTCAAAGTGTATGTCACTGTCTATTTCCATTTTGGCATTCCTATAAGCAATATATGAAGCTTTAATATATTTCCATGTGCTTTTTTTCTAAAAATCTTATGGCTTGATGGTTTATATTCATACTGATGATCCATTCATCTTGAGTTAATTTTTTAGAATTCAAAATAACACTGTTAAAACTAATAAATGGGGCTGGGGATTTGGCTCAGTGGCTTAAGCGCCTGCCTGGCAAGCGC
>PVJX010041370.1:0-14661 GCA_004027295.1 Dolichotis patagonum
TTTGCTGTGTGCTAGGCCCCAGGGCCATGAGAAACAGGAGAGGTGACCTGCTTCTGGCCTCCTCACAGCATGATGGCGTTAGCCTATGGTAGGTGTCCCACTTTGTTCCATGGGGAGCTAAAGATACCCATTTTGAGGGACAGAGACTGAGGATGATTTGTAAACAAACCAACAAAAAAGCCATGTTACTCCTCAACCAGCGCAGGACCTGACAAAAGTCACATGCTTGAATATTTCTTTTAAAATGGATTTGTCAGTGTTACAAGAGGACAAAAGATAAGGACATGGTCTGCCTTGATTTACCCAGTGCCCGATGCAGGGTGGCATTCCAAGGAAGACCTGGGTGACGCTAGGCGCCTGGAGAACAGCAGGGCAGGGATGGCTGCAGCCGTCTTTTTGGAGCCCAGAGATTCTCCAGGACTCACCCTCTTTCCTTGTGTAGAAGGCTGGGTCCAGTCCAGTCTTTCCCGCCCCTGCCAGGGCTCAGCCGAATCCACCTCAGAACAGGACGCTGGTTCCCACAAGGCCATGGCTCCCCAGGATGCAGTCCAGGGTCACTGTCCCTGCAGGTGAGCCCAGCGTAGCCAGCTCCTCAGCAAGGAAGGAGGACGGGCAATAGATGACAGCCCCTTGTGCTCAGCAGCGATGTGACTGCGTGCCCTGTGCCCAGTCTGCCCCGGTCCCTCTCCAGGGGGGTCTGGGCAGCCTGGGCTGCAGAGTGGCATGAACTTGGCAGCCTCAGCTGTGCGCTGTGGAGATTGTGCTGTACCGCATGGCCACGGGGGCCTGAGTTCCTGTTCCGTATTTTCCTATTATTTCATTTATGGCCTTCTGATGGACTCGTTTGCTGGGGAGCTAAAGATACCCTTAAATGCCTAAAAATAAACATGAACTGCTAAAAATTCAGCATTTCTCTCCTTCGCCTCCACCAGCTGGGCTTGTCTGCTTTCACTCCAACACCATCAAGAGCTACAAACAAGATTTACAAAAGTGAACAAGTTTACACGGGCCTGATTAGTAGATTTTCTTTTATCTCCCATTTGCCAAAACATTTTAGGATTGTTATTGTTGAACCTTTCTTTTCTTTTCCTCTTTCTTTTTTTCTTCCTTCTTTCCCTTCCTTCCTTCTTTTTAACTTTTTTCAGTCTCTCCAGTTCTGTGACTTTTCCTCTTTTATTTATTTTTTATTTTTTATGCACCGGGGATCGAACTCACGACCATGCGTTTGCAAGGCAGGCCCTTATACCGCTGAGCTAAATCCCCAGCCCTTGCTCTTTTATTTTAGTATTTAGGAAATTTTTAGCCAAACGTGGGCTTTTCACATTTTCTGCCTCTGGACTATTACACCCTCTTTTCTACCTTCAATTATTTTAAGACACTCCTCCAGTTCCTAACGAGTACCATGTGGATCACCCGAAGGCCAGTTAAGAACAAATCTACTAAGCCAATAAATTACGTTCACCCTCATTTCTAGAAGAACTCTTTTACATAAATATCTGCCATAGAAATAAATCAGATAAATTAATAAGAACTCCCTCCTCCCCCCAAACCAAACAGTGAACAGTAATGGTTATCAGACCAGTTAAAAGAATAAACCTATTAAATAAATAAATTTGCTCTACACCAATTTATGTCACCAATGTACTTAAGGGGAAACCTTTTAAAGGAGTAGATTTACTGTGCACACACAGATCTCCACTGGGTATGTGTAATTATGCATAAGAAAGGCATTACTCTTAAAGTGGATGAATGGGCGATACTTTTTTGATTTACTGTTTGAAACAGAAAAATGGTAATGGCATGAAATAAGCATTTGCAAACCCATTTCGGAAGACAGGAAATGCTTGATTTACCTAGGGCACACATCATGTTCTGTATTTCAGATCAAAGGAGATAAATGGCAAGGCAAATGGATATTTGGGGGGAAATCTATAGCCTTCCTGTCAACCCTGCAAGTGAAATGTTTCGAATAAAAACGTGACGTCTGTGTGCAAGAAAGAAGTCATGATTCATCAGCAATCCCACAAATGGAAGTGGGCAGTGACGAACTGGGAAGGTGAGGACTGCCAACATGAGGGGACCCAGACCCTGTCCACAATTCTTGATGTCCAGCTGACTTTTTCCCTGCCCAGGATCATGGGAAAAACCACCTCCACTGCTGTTCCTGTTCTGATCCCTTTCTTGTGCTTAAAAATTCTGCCTCTACCACCATGGATCAAAAGACAGACACTTTCTAAAGTACTAGCACATTGCTTTTACCGAGGTCATGAGGCTACAGGCATCGCTCACAGAACGACTCCATGTCCAAGACTTTCCCGAATACCACCTGTGTGCATGCGCCCAGGTCACCTGCTGTGCACCAGCTGGCTGCACAGCTTCTGCACACTTGTGCCTCAGTGTCTTCCAAAGCAGAAATTAACATGGAGAAACAAATTGGCCCAGGACCTCAGCGAGCCATACGTAAATTTGGATAGAGCTTTGAAACTAGAGACCAAGCCCTGTTTTCCCAAACAGCAGCTTGCCGTCTCAAGTTTCCTGAGTCACTTTAGTAACTATTTCCTCTGTTGGTTTTTACCATTTTGAACACAACCTCAGAGATAAACTATTTGGCAGGATAGGATCATGGCCCAGGTTTCAGTCCCAGCTCAGCTTATCAATCGTTGGATCACTAATTCTCTCTGAGTCTCAGTTTCTACATCTCCAATATTAATATAATCATCTGACAGTCCTTGATGATTCAGTGAGATAATACCATAAATTAACTTATGTTGGGCAGCTCGTAGGGCAAGGGACACTGTTTTGTGTCATCATGGACATAAGCAAAGAGTGCTGAGCAGGGGACAGGCTATATTCCTAGGTCCACTGAGGACAGAGAACTAAGCCACATGCTCTGCCTCAAAAAGATCACATGTGTTCTTGGAGACAGGAATAAAGAGGGAAAAATTTTTTTTCATTCTGGGAATCAAACTCATGACCTCATACTTGCCAGGCAGGCACTGTTGCTGAGCTATATCCCCAGCCCCTTAAGAGGAAACATTAAGTGGTCTCCATTGGTGGTACAGAGGCTGAGGGAGAAGGAGTGAGAGTTAAAGTTTGACTTGTGAGTACAGTCAAGAGAAATGCTGAAGGGGAAAGCATTCCAGGCAAAGGGGACAGCCTGGAGGGAGCAGTGTCCACAGATGCAAAATTAGTTTCCATCACTGTAACAAAGTACCTGAGATACTTGACTTCTAAAGAGAAAAGATTTTTTTGGCTCACAGTTTTAGAGGTTCCAGCCCATCCATGGTCAAGTGGACCTGCTGCTATGAGGCTTGTGGTGGGGGTGCTGGATAGCACTTTGGGGAGGGAGGAGCACAGTCATCTGCTTACCTTATGGGACAGAAGAGGAAGAAGATAGGCTCCCACAATCCCCCTCGAGGGCACAGCCTTAGAGACCTTCTTTGGGCCACACCTCTTGAAGGTTCCACCACCTCCCAATGGTGTCACCCTGGAGACCAAGCATTTGACACAGGGACAGACCTTAAGGGGTTGTCATGCATTGTTCAAGCTGTGACACACAGTGTCAGAAATGGAGCTAGGTGTCCATGGAGGAGAGGGTCAGAGAGCCAACGCTGGAACACCAGGTGTCATGGGGATTTCATCTCCGGAAGGGCTTTTCTACTAATCAGCTCTCAGCCACCATCAGAAGTCTGGCTTACTCCACCTGGTCAGCCTTCAAGGGGTGGTCAGCCCTTGCTGGTCTTTCTCACTGCTCTCCCAGCCCCAGGAGATGAGATCTGTGTGCTCCTTGTTAGGACCCGAGCCTCCTCTGACTCCACCTGCGCCTCTCAGCCTCCAGGCAAGTTCTCCTCCGGCTCCAGGTGCTTAACTCTCAGGCCCTGCTGCCGGGCCTCCTGCTCACTCTCACCCGGATAGGAAGGCATGCTGGGAGCACACAGGAATCCGGCAGCTGGCAGATTTACACAGTCAGAACATGCTAATATCTTCTGACCAGTTTAGGAATAAATATGGCCCAACAAATTGTCGTTTTTATGAGTATTTACAACTGAGGCACTTTGTAAACCTAAGGGCTAATATTTCCCAGAGGAAATCTGGCTCTTGATTCTTGATAAATTATTGGAAATTCAAATCAGCCCCAACCCATGCGTGTCTCTCTCTCTGTTTTGGCTCCAGAAGTGTGGCCTAGGACAGACTTAGGCTTGTCTGTGGCTGAAATCACAGCGAGGATGAGCAGCCTGCAGGCACTTAAATGATAATAATAGAGTAATAATCGCCAGCACTCATATAGCAATTATTATGTTCTAGGTACTGGGTCCAGCCCTTTCCAAGTGTGGACTCACTTAGCACAACCGGTAGAGGGCACAGATTCTATTATATTCCCATTTTATAGATTAGATAACGGACACACAGAGAATTCCAGTAAGATTCTGTCAGAGTTTTGTAAGGGTGAGTGGTAACCCAATCCAGTCACAATGCTTTCTGTCACAAGTTATCCCAGCTGCAAAAACGAATGTAGTTCATGTAAATAAAAGTGCTAGGGACAGGGAACCTGAGGCAAGAGCTCTTCCATCGATGTCACCGAGCTTCCTAATCCCTCCTGGTTTCCCTGTGCTTGGTTCCCTAGCAGTTCTGATGCTGGCTTGACTTCTTGGTGATGAAATAGCAGCACGAACCCCAACTACCAAATCCCCTTCATTTCAAATTTAACAGGACAGGGTAGTCAGGCATCTCCATATCACTGTTTTTCATTGGCAGAGCTGGTCACGTTGTCGTCCAGCCTCGATTGCATCATAGGAAGCCATTCAATGATTGGCTGAGCATGACAGTGGGCGGGGCTTCCCATGCCCAACCTGGAGGACTGTGTGGGGCTTGCTTATCGTGCCGCTCCCCCAATGGGGTGGGTGCTGTCTCTTCCCGGGTTGCTCAGGATGTTCCTTCCTCTACAATATTCGCCGGAGCAGGGAACATCAATAGTGGCGTCACCACAAGTCTAACCAGGGTAGCCACCCTGGAAGAACTCGTGGCCCATTGCCTGCCATCCGAACTGTACGGAACAGGCGTTTGCATCCCTTCAGTGTTGTTCAAGAGAACAACAATCCAAAACAAACATCTGAGCTCAGCAAACATGCTTTTTGACAGCTTGAGCATAAAAGAATGTCAACAAATGTTGCCTCAGATCCAAGCCCCCTCCCCTTGGCTTCCACGGGAATTCCCATGGTGGCCGGCTAGAGCGGGAGGCACAGGCACTCTGTCCTCGCAGCCCCTGCTGGGCCCAGCTTCTGGGCATGGGACACCTGGGTCTCCCCGCCCCAGCATACTTGGTGGACTGAGCCATGCTGGAAGATGCTTACTTGGGCAGCGGCGGGGGGTGGCTGCAGCAAGGACTTGTAAGCGTCCTAGGATAAATTACAAAGTGACTGAAAAGCAATGTCCGAAGATCTGGGGACAGACTGGATGTGAGAGGTTTTGGAGGCAGGCACACAGGATGTGCAGAGGGCACTGTCCCTCATGCAGATGTACATGGCGAAGGGTCAGCCGAGGATGGGGTAACATAATCGAGGTGGCAAGGCTGACACAGTCAGGACTCTGACACAACAGATTACGGGAAGATTATTCCCTCGCAGGCTAGTTTGCAGCTCCCCTCCTGGGTGCTGTTTCAGGGGACAGTTCAGCAGTCCCTCATTTCCTATGTGCTCTGTGCCCTGTGCGGCAGGATTGGGCAACAGGTGGGACAGGCTTTAAGAATCCTGCAGTCCTTATCTGCAATGTCACCTTCACACGATCAAAGCCCGGATAACAATGGCAGAGCTGTGTTAGGGGAGCTCAAAGGAGGTGTCCCCTCCCTTGTCTCGGGCACTGTCAGTACAACCAAATTGAGCAGAGTCTTTTTCATTTTCCAGCCCTTGCTCTGTAGACCTAGCTCGGTCCTGTGCCTGAGCTCCCAGCACTCAGCCTGGCACATACCTCCTTCCTCATACCCTTGGGTTTGGGCCGCAGACCCTGGGCTTTACGTCTGTCCTGGGGAGCATTGAGCAGTGAGCTTTGACACAGAGGGGAGGTCTGTGTGTACAGTAGGGCTGGGCGCAGGGAGACCCCTGAATTCACTCTTCCTGCAAGGTCACACCTTCTCTACCTGTTGAGTCCCCACCTCAGCAACCCCCAGGCATGTGATCTGGTCAGTGTCGTGGACCTGGTGAATTTATTGGCCTTGGTAAAGCTGGATCTGCTCCAGTTATGTCAACAATTGGTTGGTTCCTCTGAGGTCCAGTTTGGGAAGGTGACAGGATAAATTCTGCCTTCATCCTCTCCATTTACCAGTTGGCAAAAGGGTGATGGCCTTGGCCACACACTGCACAGGGAGGAGGACCATGCAACCCATCACCCACAGCCGGGCACTAGTGAGGAAACGGCGGGCACAAACCAGCACGCTCCCTGGTGAGTACGTGAATACACGCCTGGATACATGTTCACGCCACCCAACAGGGAGCGGTGGGGGCATTTTAAGTGTCATTACAGTGTAGAGGACAATACGTTGTAGTTCGTTCTTTCTTTCTCTTTCTTTCTTTCTTTCTTCTTTCTTTCTTTCTTTCTTTCTTTCTTTCTTTCTTTGTTTCTTTCTTTCTTTCGGCTTTTTGATACAGGGTCTTGCCATGTAGTCCAGGTTGGTCTTGAACTTGCAGCAGTTTTCCTGTCTCAGCCTCTGAGTGCTGGGATTGCAGGTATGTGCCACCACCCCCAGTTTGCAGCTGTTATTTTTACTGATGCTCGAATTGTATTGTTTTTGGCCAGTAGGAAAATGAACACTTTAGCCATTTCTACTGCTGCAGCTGAATACCTGAGAGCAGGTGATGTACAAAGAATGGAAGTTCAGTTAGCTACAGTTCTGGAGGCTGGGACTCCACTACCAAGTTGCAGGCATCTAGTGAAGGCCGTCTTTATTTTATTTTTGTTTTTCTGGGACTGGGAAATGAACCCAGGACCTTCACACTGAGATATATTATCAGTCCTTTTTATTTTTTTATTCTGAGATAGTTTCACTAAGTTGCTAAATTGCCCAAGCTGGTCTTGAACTTGAAATCCTCCTGCTCAGCCTCCCAGAATGCTGAAATTATAGGTGTGTGCCTTCGTGGCCAGCTGTGAGTGTCTGCTTGGTGCACGATAAAGTGGCATATAGCATGTCACACTGAGATAGAGCAAGCGTGCTAGCTCGAGTCTCTCTCCCTCTTCTTAGAGTCTCTCTCCTTCTTCTTAGAGCCGTTAATTAATGCCACCATGGCAAACCAGCCTCACGAGTTTATCTAATCCTAGTTACCTGCAGAAGCCCCACCTCCAAATATCACTAACATGTGAATTTGGGGACCATGTTTCTAACTTGGGGAACACATTCAAACCACAGCAACTTTTAAATACGACCCCCATCCCAACGCTGGTGATATCACAGCCCAGGGGCTGTCTTTCCCTAAGGATGGGCACAGCGATTGGCATTGTTACAGTGAGCAGTGTCCATCCAGGCACTGCTGTGATGATCCTGGCACCAGCAGAGACATGCATGGCCCTCAGATGCACTAAAGGAACCAGCGATATCGGTGAAGTCAGCAGCTGATTCGAGGGGTGGTCTAGGGGGCTGCACAGGAAGCAGTCAGGAAAGAGGCAGGAGCCAGGGGTGCCGGTGCATGCCTGTAATCCCAGCATTCAGGAGGCTGAGACAGGAGGATGGCTGTGAGTTCCAGGCCAGCCTGGGCTGCATATCGAAACCTTGTCTCAAAAAAATTAAAAATTAAAAAATAAAACTCAGGCAGGCTGCTAAGGGAAGGTGAACTTCAGCCCTGGTGTTTTGTTTCTTTGCTTTTGTTTTTTCTTTGTAGTACCAAGGAGCCCTGGGCATATACGCTAAGCTACGTCCCCAACCCATTTTATTTTTTTGTATTTGAGACAGGCTGTCACTAAATTACCCATGCTGGGCTCAAACTTTTTGATCCTCCTGCCTCAGCCTCCAGAGTGCTGGGATCACAGGCCTTTGCCATCACACCTAGCGTCTTCAGCCCTGTTCTGAAAGGGCTTTGAAGGAGCCAGCGGGCTGGGCCAGGAGGGACCCACTGCAGTACCTCCTGGGCTCCTGGTGCTCCTCTGGCAGCCCCTCCCCGAGGTGAGGACACCCAGTTAAAGGGAGGAGCCCACCTGGAGCCCGGGCCCCTCCAACCAGACCCCGGAAATCCCTGCACTGAGTCCCAGGCCTGTTTCCAGGGCCTTAGTGGCCTCTGGACCCCCGCACAGTTTGGTGAGTTGGGGGAGCAGGATGCTTCCTGGGGGACATTTCACAAAGCCTGCCATGGTGTCAGTTTTCACAGCTTGGGCTGGGGCACATTACAGAGCCAATGGTCCCTGGTGCTGGGGTCCAGGCGCCTGGCCCTGGCCCTGGAGGACAGTCTTTGTGGGAAGCAGGGGTGGAAGCTGGGCATGCAGCCTGGGCCGTCCTCACACGTGAGGGGATGATGCAGCAAGAGTAGAGTGGGCCGAGGAGGAGGGTGGGTGGAGAGGCCAGGCCGCAGCCCCTCCCTGCTGCCTTGTTCTCCATGGGATGCCACAGAGTCTGAGGTTTACAAAACTGAAACTGCCTTCCAGGTTTTTGATCCTTACATAGTTAATTGTTTTTTTTTTGTTGTTGTTGTTGTTGTTTTGTTTTCTGATCTTGGGCATTGAACCTAGGACCTTTGCACTGGGCTGCAGCACCAGCCCTTCTTCAGTTTTTGATTTGAAGACCAGCTCTTCCTAAATCGCTAAATTGCCCATGCTAGTCTTGAACTTGGCGATCTGCTTGCCTCAGCCTCCCAGAGCACTGGGACTTGGGTGTGTGCCAACACGCTCAGTCTAAATTAATTCTTCAAGGCAGAGAGAGGTAGAGCACACCTTATGTAAGCATTTGTCACTTTGTCATGTGGTTGTTAATCATTTAGAAGTACAGTACTGAGTGCGGTTCTGTGTGTGGTTCTGCACATAGTCTCACTCTGGCTGAGGACCTGTGAAACACTTCAAATGCTCACTGTGTGCTCACTAGGAGACTGGGAGTGAGGTGCTGTCCCTGCACGATGCGGGAGGCTGGCCTGGGGTGACTGGGGGAGCCCACCATGCATTCACAGCTCATCCGGCTGGTGTTTAATGAGCCACAACTGTGTGCAGGTGGCATACTGGGCTCAGGGGTCTTTACGTCCTAGGATAAGACAGACTAAGACCAACAGTGACTGCCATGGGGAAACAGAAGGAAACATCAGACACCATGAAACTCCAGGGCTTGGGCTGGAACTCTGGGACGAGCGACGTGTGGAGCGCTGGGCTACCCTCCTCCTGGGCCCTTGCCTGGGGACACACAGACCCTTACATGGCCAGGGGCCACTGCCCTGACCATCCCAGGAGGTATGTCTACTGGAATCTAGCACACATGCACAAAGCAGCAACGTCGGAGAACCCCCCAGTGAACCGGTTTCACAGATAGGAAACCGAGTCCCTGTGTTGGTATCCCGTCTTGCACAGAGAGGGCAGCAGGCTCCGCTGCTGGCCAGGAGAGTCCCCAGGGTGCTCCTCTCTGTGCGTCCTTGAGCCTTTGCCCAGTGACCGGGGCCAGCTGCATTTCCACCACAGAACAGCAGAGGGCACCCGGCTCCAGGCTCCTTGGGAGCCTGGCCAGGAGACCTGAGGGAGAGCCTCTCTTCCAGGGAGCCTGTCCAGAGGGTTTTCAAGGAGTAAACAGCCAAGGACGTTAGAACTCTGGACAGTCTCCTGACAGACACATACTGGCCTGAGGGGAGCCGCCAGCTCTGTTTATCAAGCTTTCTCCATCACTCCAGATACATGTTTGTTATATGTCCAGACCTAGAGCCCCACCTTGAGCCCCATTTGCAAAAGTAAAAGTTAAATCCTTCACAGAGAACTTCATTTCAGCCCACAAAGATCCTGAGAGCCCTTGCTCTGTTGCCAGGCCTGGGCTGGTAGTCAGGGAAGAGGCGAGAAGGTGTGCTCACTATGGCAACCAGCAAAGGTGGGGGGGCAGAGACTGGAAAGGCTTTGCTGGTTGGAGGTGGAGGCAAAGGCTGAGCTTTGCTTGGGGAATTAGAGACTCAGTCTGGACTGCTAATGCCAGGATTCAAGCTTCATTTCCTAGCTGTGTGGCACTGGACAGGTTACTTAACCTCTCCATGCTTCAGTTTCCTCTTCTGTAAAATCGAGCTATTGGAGTAGCACCCTGGGAGATTCAGCAGGGGAGCCTAGGGAAGTATCTGGCATAGGCGCATCATCATCACTGCCATCATAACTGGGCTGAGCCGTAATCAAAGGAGACAGAGCCCACCAGGCAGAAGAAGGAGGTCCAGCTAGTGGAGCCAGCAGTGCCGCCAGCTCCTCCGCACAACAGGACAAGGGCTTTACAGCTCGGCTGTCAGGCAGCGGGGTCAGAGGAAGCAGCACCTCCACCACCCTGGCACTGGCCCTAAATGGGCTGCTTCTCCCTCCCTTTCTTTCTTTCTTTGCAGATCAAGAATACTCATCTTGCTACCGTATGCAGCAGCCAGTAAAAGCACGTTAATCTTTAACGTGTTAGCAAAACAGCCTTCAATTTGAATATTGGCTCTGCCTTCCATCTGTGGCAGTTTGCAGACTTTTTTAGAGTGGCAGAACGCCTCGGCTAGGCACCAGCCGGCTGCGGGCACTACCCCCTGCCACAGAGCCTCCCCCCCCCCGGGGGGAGAGGAGAGCCACCCAGACGCTCTGGGCTAGCCGGTCCATGCTGCGGCGGGGTGGAACCCAGCGGAGCCCCTGCTCTCCTGAGCTCTGCACGAGTGGTCTCTCTTGGTGAGCTCTGCAGACCTGGAAATGCCCCCCACCCCGGCCAAATGGGGAGTCGGCACAGAGACGTTGCTCATGTTTTTGCCAAGAAAAGATATTTGAGAAGAAAAAAAAAGGCCATCATCTGAGATCCCTCTTTTTCATCAAAGAAATATTAGCATCGGATGGGAAGAAAGGAGCAAAGAATAAGAGCCAGGTCTTCAAAATGAGCAGGTCCAGCTTTGTGAAACCTACCCTCGCATCTTTATTTATCTCATTTGCGTGTTAAAAATAGCCCTGAAGGATCTGCAGGCCGCCCCAAGTGGGACACAAGTGGAGCACCCCGGGGGGGTCTGAGCTGCTCCTGACTGACCCGTCCACAGCCTGCTGCCCCCTTGAGAGAATCCAGATGGAAACTTCATCTTTGGGAAATGTGTATCATGCCAGAGCTTGTCAAATGCCAAAGAATCAAGCAAAGAATAAATAGCAATATTTTATAAGTTTTAAAATGCTATTTTAACACAAATACGAGAGCAACTATAGCATAAATCAACAGAGACATCCAAAAGTATGTTTGTACAAGAAATGTAATAAGCTGGTATGAAAAACAGTGTCAACTGGTCCAGATGGCAGAAAAAGCCAATATTCAAATGTATGCTGTTTTACCAACACATTAGAGCTCAACATTTTGCTACCTGCTGCTCATGATAGCAGGATTTAAAAAACCACACAACACACACATATACTCACGCGTGATATTCTAACCCAGAGAATGAAAGATTCTTAAAGAAATTGTCAAGTGCTTTCTATACTTCATCTGGTAGTTTTATAGCTTCTGTGGTTCAGAGAAAAATTTGCATCTGAAAATGCAGTTTCCCTCCCATCTACCTGATGTTGGAGAAAATTAGGAAAGGATGATGAGAAAGTATCCACGCTGCGGTCCTTCAGGGTCCCCTTGTACATTAGCTTTGGGAACAGTTACCCCAAGTGCCCGCTCTGTGCACAGTGCATGAATATGTTTAAGATGCTTCCTGAGACACTGCAGCTCCGGGGTCCCCAAGAGCTCTGTGTGATAGACAGGCACAAAAGCATTAGCCCCACTCTATAGATGGGCAAACTAAAGCTCAATGACGGCACATAGCTGGCCAGAGATGGCAGGGACTAGAGGAAGTAGGTTAGGAGCTGCAGACCAGACAGAAATTCAGCAAGGAGGTAGCCAGGGAAGTCTCGGCCCCATCTTCATCTTGAAGAGTTGACACTAAAACTGATGGATTTGGGGACATATCGATCTGAGTTCAGATCCTGTCTCTACTGAGCAGACCTTGGACGGATGGCTTGGGTGGTGACCTCATCTCTGAGCAGCCGTTGAGATCAGAGACCCTGCTGCAGGGGTGGGTGGGCCCCAGACGGGGTGCGATGGGTGAGCGGCAACTGTCTGTAATGGGCAGAGCAAATCTGACCTGGGATGGGACTTGGGAGACACAGCAGGCCACAGATGTTTTGTTGGGCTTACCTGGTGTGTTTTTCAAAATTTATTTTATGTATTGTACTGTGTTGTATTTTTTTGAGACAGAGTCTTACTATGTTGGCTAGGCTGGTTTACACTCCCTGTGTAGCCCAGGATGGCCTTGAACTCGTGGCAGTCCTCCTGCCTCTGCCTCCCAAGTGCTGGAATTCCAGGAGTGCATCACCAGGCCCAATTTACCTGGTGTTTTTTAAAAAATTAGAAAAAGATGTAGAGAGTCCACGTCACGATCCAGATTGCCTCTTGTGGCGCATGGCTGCAGTGGGAAGCTCTGGCAGCCCGCAGCCAGCATCCGGAGCTGCGCGGGAGGGCCTGCTCCCATTCGGCAGGACCTGGGCTGCCCACCTAGCAGGGAGCAGGCGGAGGGTGAGAGCTGGGCACCCACCTGTGCTCTCGGCCCCACTCCCCGGAGTCCCCCATACCCACTGCAGGGGCAGGAGCAACACTCTTTGCCCTCATAGGCACTGAGTGGCTTAAATGGTTTCCCCAAACCACTTGTCAATGTCCCAGAACCTGTAAGTGACGCCTTCTTTGCTACAAGGCTCTTTGTAGCCAAGGATACAAGCCTGCAAAGCCTCCAAAGGCTGGGGCAGGAAGGTTGAGAAAATTTGAGCCCAAACTGGGTGTGGTGGTGCATGCTTATAATCCCAGGACTCAGAAGGCTGAGGCAGGAGGATTCTTGCTAGGTCAAGATTAGCCTGGGCTACAAAGTGAGTTAAGTCCTGCTCAAACGGCACAGCAAGACCCTGTCTCAAAAAAAGGCCAAAAAAAAAGAAAAAAGAAAAAAGAAAAAAAGAAAGAAAGAAAAGAAAAGAAGAAAGAAAGAAAGAAAGAAAGAAAGAAAGAAAGAAAGAAAGAAAGAAAGAAAAAGAAAGTTTGAACTTAGCCAGGGCAAAGTAGCACTTAGGGAGACCTGCCTCAAAAAAAAATATTGGGCTACAGCTCAGTGTGAGGACCCTGGGTTCTACCCCCAGTATTGCAAAAAGAGGGAAGGGGGTCTTTGCAGATGGAATTTAGAATTTTTAAAAAACAAAACAAACAATAAAAGAACAAAAATGATACAGAATTTCAAAACAAAACAGGAAATTAACACTAGTTAATATATTGCATATTGTTATCTTCAAAATAGGTGTTCAGATTACAAAACTTAGTCTTAAAAAGTGATAAAACAAAAAATGAAAGCACAAGCTGTTCCCTGCCCCCCAAACAGGCTTTCTTTCAGGCTGGCTTGAACTTACTGTGTAGCCCAGGGTGGCATTGAATTTGCAGTAATCCTCCTGTCTCAGACTCCCAAATGCTGAGATTATAGGCATGTGCCACCGCACTCTGCCCTCAAACTGTTCTTTTTGATGAACAGGTTTGATGAACAGAGATTAGTAGTATAGTTATCATATATATATATATATGTATACATATATACATGTAATCATATATACATATAATCTTTTCCCTTCTGTCTTTGGAATTAAGAATCTTTTTTTTTTTTTTTTTTTGGGTACTGGGGATTGAACTCACCACCCCGTGCTTGCCAGGCCAGGCACTTACACCACTGAGCTAAATCCCCAGCCTGGAGTTAAGAATCTTGGCTTACCTGGATGTGCTCAAAACCCCATGACAATGTTCTTATGAGTAAACGGTGTGAAGATAAGAGGCAGAGGCTTCAGGGATGTGGCTACAAGCCAAGGAACACCTAGAGCCACCAGCTTCTGGAAGAGGCAGAAAGGAGCCTCCTCGAGGCCTCATTTCTGCACTTCTGACCCCTGCACCTGTGAGCCAGCACATTTCTTTTGTGTTAACCACCAGGCTGAGACTCACTCAGGCCTGATGGGTGAGCCTCCAGCCTCCTGAGCACCCGACCCTTTGATTCAGACTCTTGAGGGTCCTCACACAGCCCACAAGACCCCTTGGGACCTCAGCTCTTGGGGCCCATATGCTCACTAAGCTACAACCCTGCTGACCAGGTGGTGGTGAGGACACCAGGCTGTGCCACCTCCCAACCCTGGCCCATCTGCTTCCTCTGCCTGGGGACTGTCTTGTGCCCAATGCCAACCTCCTCAGGAGAGTGGGCTCTGAGTCTGGCTCTGTAATGAACTCCTTGCACACAGGCCATGCTGCCTTTCTGGGCTGTCCTCCCCTCCAACCTAGAAGCATTTAGAAGACAGGGACTACATCTGCTGTCCTTGATGTCCACTGAGAGAGCCCAAAACTGGAACTACTCAACATGCTGATTCATGGGGAGAGCAGCTTGGAAGTACATGGGTGCATTTAGACAGGGAAGGTAGAATCATGTGATATGATGTTCACTCATTAAGTTGAGAAAA
>PVJX010041371.1:0-14692 GCA_004027295.1 Dolichotis patagonum
GACAGGGAAAGCAATACAGGTCTTCAGAACAAGATAATAGGAAATCAACAGTGGCTGCCATCTTATATCTTATTATCTTCACATAGGTGCCCATATCATCAGATATAATAAAATCAAACTACACAAAATGGAATAAAATCAAATGAAAGAAAACAATGAAATTGATACAGGACTTCAAAATAAGATCATAGGAAATTAACAATGGCTATCATCATACCTCTTGGCATCCTCTAAATAGTTGCTCAGAGTACTGAATTTAGGTCTCCAAAGTCAACCAAACAATATGAGTATTAAATTATTTCTTTCCTTCAGTTACCATCATCTCAGCCTGTGTTCCCCCAAATCAACCAGGTTTCTGGGGCAGGGTCAGGGATTCCTAGGTTCTCCCCTGGCCCGCACCATTGCTGCTGGATCACCAGGGCACTTGGGTTTCTGGTTTTTCCCCAGCCAGCATGCCTGCTGCTGCCTCACAGAGGGGCTTGGCTTCCTGGTTCTTTCCCAGCCCACACGACAGATGCAGGCTCATGGTGGGGCTAGGGTTTCAGTTCTCCCCCAATACTGGTCATTGTGACAAATGGCAAACAGCTCACGCTAGTATCTGATTGACTCTATTTCCTCAGGCAACTGTGAGAATCATTTTATGTTGATTAAATTTTATTTCTTAAACTGAGAGAACATAAAATTACCACATGATAATTCCATTAGATCTACAGTCTCTTAGTGATCTATTTCTAATTATTAACTTATTTTATTTTTTATAGCTTATGAGATGAATACCCATAGAAAAACAGACTCAGAAAGTTTTACAAACTATTAGAGGTTTCGAGGTTTTGGTGCTGAATTTGACTAGAGTATCCAAAAAAAATGGAAGTTTATGTTTTGTTGTATTTGCCTCGCTCTGGAATTGCCAGTATTTAATAAAGTCTTGGAGGCTATCATAAAATGGTTGTCCATGCCAAATTCAATGGAAAACTGTTACACTACAGTGAGTAAAAGATAAGGACATTCACCAGCAGGGCTTGAGGTTTTCATTCTTTAAGGTGCCCCTTATTTTGCTCTCCTTGGACTATTACAACATAAAGAAGAATAGGTGCAACTCCATGAGATGGGATAGGCTGACAGTGAGGCATGATTCACAATAGATCAGGTGGCCCATCCCAGTCACATGAGCTGGGAGAGTGATAAGAAGGATGCCCTCTGCTTCCCAGCTTACAGAAAAGTGTTACTCTAGCAATAGTACAGATTGTTCAAAATATTTCTGTTTCCTTTCTGCATTGTCTTTTTTTCCAAATGTTTGTTGCAATTCACCAGTGAAGCCAACAGGGATTTAAGTATTATAGACAAAAAATTTCAATGATTGATTCAAATTATTTAAACATTATAGAACTATTCAGCCAGTTTCCTTAACTTTTTGTAATTTGATAGTTTCATATAAATTCAATAACTCATCATCATAGAGTTTTAATAGAATTAACACTTCATCTTTTTTGTGCATCCTGCATATTAAAGGCTATTCCCACAGCTATTGCTCACATTTACTAACTCTTATTTCTACAGATTGACTCTCAGAAATAATCTACAAATTTTGATGTTCTTGATTATTTCCTGTGGTGCATTCTTTCTTCAGTTGTAGCATATTGTATGCTTTGTAATGTTCTATTTCATTACAATACTATAATCACATTTATTACAAGTATAATTTCTTATCATTGAACAGATATTTAGTATCAATTATAATATGGTTTTTCATTACAGATAACTGCGTCTATATTGTTACAAATATGTTAGGTAGATTAACTTTTTATATGTACTCCTAATAAAGTTAAACACCGGTAAGATAAAAACTCTAACATGTTTTCACCTTTGTGAGATTCTTTGAGATCTGCTTCATGATTCTACGACCACCTTTTATAATGTATCAATATGTGCTTGAGAAGAGTATGTACTCTGTGATGTTTTCCTCCAGTGCAAAAAGCAAGTGAAGGAAATCCTAATAACTAAAATGATGTTGAGAATCATTTAACAAAAGAATAGAGCATAAAAGCTAATAAATATAAAATATTTCTAAATATCATCATTATTTGGGGAATAAAATTATCATAGTAGGAGACTTCTAAGCATGTAAACACTTATCTGAATGACTAAAGTGAAAAAAAAATCTATAGAAAAATTGATGTCATTAAGTCATGTTTAAATTCCCACTGGCTTTGCTAAAATAATAAGTTTCCAAGTCATAATTGATGCTCCTTTCTAGGTATCTGTTCTTTTTTGGCTTTGTAGAGATTATTCACCAATTTTTAAAATTTATCTTTCAAATTGTTTGCCATTGTCTCTAAATATCTATTTTGGCCTGATATTTATTTATTTTCACATTTGTGGCATATATTAAAATAATTTTGGAATATCTTAGTATATTGTTTTCTTGACTCTTTTTTCTCTAATGCAACATTTCGTATTTATGATACAAGCTAACAAAACTCATACTCTTACTAGTGATATAAAGTTGTAAAAATTCAGTTAAATTATTCATGAACTTACTCTTTGAGCCTGTCAGGATGAAAACCATATCCTACAAGTGTCATTCCAGCACTATGGTAAGTTGACGCAGAATGACTGCAACACAAAATGCAGTTGTGCATGTTGTGAAATCTAATTAACTAGACCAAGAGCACACTGTCTGTGGAAGGAAACCAGTTGCACCCTGATGTGGGCTCAGAAGCCCTGGCACTGCACCTACATGCAAGAGGAAGCACAGATGAGACTGACCCACAGGGGGTGAGGGCATTGTATGGATGCTTGTCTGCGGATTTCATAAGGACCATCATTTCCTGTGTTCCCACAAGTAGGGATGTGTGCTGCTTTTATCTAATGAGTAGTCAGGGATGTTACTCAGCATCTTGCAGGGCCACCAACAGAAGGAATTTTTCTGGCACCAACTGTCAACAGCACCACACATAAGAGAAATAATTTTGACTAAAGTAGAAGTGAGATGTTTGCATGGTCAGTTACTCTTTAATTATCCACAGTGATGGAGCTAAAATTTAATCACAGACCATTTGATCTCAAGTGAACTGTGCATCAAGAACACTAGGATTCCATTCACCTATTAAGAAACATGAGATAGCACTGCATGGATGAGCAAGAACATGTTCTCTAGATGTATCATATGTGTTACTAAGTACATAATTTTCTGAACACTGTAATCTCATTTCTATAAAAATATCTGTGGGATGATGAAAAGCTTTTTGTTCATATACTTCTTTGCAATATGAGAATAAAACTAAAGTATACTCTATCACTGAATTATGTTGCTAGTACTTCTCTTTAAAAAATTGAGACAAGCTATCCCACACCCAAAACATGAGGGGAGCCTCAGCCATGCCTCCCTCACCTCTGAAAGAACTCAACAGCCCACTGGAGTTTCAGTGACCCCTTACACCACCTGCAGTAATTTGGTGGGTTGGCAGGAGGCTTAGTGAACCGCTCGCCTCACACAGAAAACCTCAGTGGGCCAGTGAGAGCACAGTGAGACTCCCCCAAGCAGAGGACCTCAGTGGGTCATCAGGAGCCTTGGTGACCCCTCTCACCATCAGAGGACCTTGTTGGCCAGGGATATCACAGGTGAGACCTTCTTCCATACTGAGAACCCCAAGTGGGCAGACCTCCCCAACTTGGAGAAACTTGGCTGGGCCTGCAAGATCCCCAGTGACACAGTAGGGTCCCAGATAGTGAACACCCCATGGACAGGTGGGTCTGGTGACCTGGAACAGTCCAAAGCCACAGTAACAATGTGATCTAAGTGTTGGTTCACATTAATACTCCTAGGCTAGTCAGCCTTGGAAGAATATAAGACTCACCCAATTGGCCCTGCAGGAGGAATTAAGGTGACTAGTCCCTGCCCCTATGTTGTCTGACACAGAAACTGGGTGAATGTGACAGACATAAGACACTAAGACATGCATAATCGACAATCAAGACTAGTGGGATTGAAAAGAACTAAATATTAGCCAAGATGTGGAAATGAAAAAAAAAGCAAAATGCAATCTCAAACCCCAGCCCAGTTGGAACAAGTACAGAAGACATTGAAATAGAGGATATGGGAAGTCACACACCTGAAATTTCTGAAAACATAGCGAGTGAAATAGAGACACAAATCCATGAGGTTACAGAGGGAATCAGATTAGAAATAATCTCTCAAGTAAAGAAAGAAATGACTATACTAATGAAGGAGCTGCTCAGCAAAACTAGAGAGGACATAGATTAAAAAAAGTACAGGAGCATGGGAAATGATAGAAATCTTGAAAGAACAATATAGGAAAGAAACAGAATGCATGAAGCAGATTCAAAGAGATGTCCAGGAAACTAAAACTTCCACTGAAAGCTGGAAAAATCACTGGAATGAAATCGAAATAGACTTTCAGACCTTGAAGACAGGCTCACAGCTAGCCATCATGACAGCAAACAACTCTTAAAAATAACAAAGGAGCATGGAATAACAATTCAACATCTCCAAAACTATGCAAAGAAAAACAATATAAGCCTGTGGTGGTTTCAATGAAAATACAGGAGTCAATGCAAATAACATTAAAAAAAAACTATTTGCAGAAGTAATAGCAGAAAGGGCCAAGGATTTAGCATATTGGCAAAAGTGCCTGCCTGCAAAGTGCAAGGTCATGAGTTCTAGCCCTGATACCACCAAAAAAAAATTATAGCAGAAATTTTTTCCAATGTGGGAAAACAATCTGATACACAGATAAGTGATACATATAGAACTCCATACAGCTATATCCAAAATAAATCTACACCAACATATATAATAATCAAGATTCCAGAAATTCAGCATAAAACAGAATACTAAATCTGTTAGAGAAGAAACAGATCACCTATAAAGGAAAGCCCATTAGAATGACAGCTGACTTAACACAAACCCTCAAGTCAAGAACAGTTTGGAGTCAAGTATTTAAAGTCCTGAATGAAAACAACTTCCAAACAAGATTGATGTACACTGCAAAATCTATCTCTAAAAATTAATTGAGAAATACGATAGTTTCATGACAAAGAACAACTAAAGAAATTCTTGTTCACCAAACCAACCATAGAAAGACCACTAAAAGATATTCTAGATATAGATAAAAATGACCACAATTTCCAGAACAACAACAGAAAGAAACCACCAAGCATGGCAAGCAATTAAACAAAGGGGAACTGCAGGGAACAAACAAGAGGAAAACAACATGATAAAGATAAACCAATATATATCAGTAATAACCATCAATGTAAATGGTCTCAATTCATCAATTAAAAGAAATAGAAGGGGCTGGGGGTTTAGCTCAGCAGCATAAGTGCCTGCCTGGCAAGTCTGAGGTTGTGAGTTCAGGCCCTGGTACCCAAAAGAACTAAAATACATTGGAAGAATGGATTAAGAAATCAGATCTAACAATACACTGTATGCAATAAACACATTTAACTCAAAAAGAAACTCATAGACTGAAAGTCAAGGGATACAAAGCAATGTGCCACGGAAGAGGAACTTAAAAAAAAGCAGCGATAGCTGTTCTGTTTGCAGACAATGTGAACTTTAAACCAAAAATGATCAAAAGAGATAAAGGTCATTCCCTAATCATTAGAGGAAAAATTAAAGATGAAGAGATAACATTCATAAATGTATACAGAAGCACCAAACTATATAAGATAAATGCTAAGAGACATGAAAAAGCAAACATACAATAACATAATTTTCACAAAGAGATAGATCAGGTAGACAAAAACTCAGCAAAAAATAATATAACTTAATCGAACCTGTGAAGAAATGGACTTATTAGATGTTTACAGTGTGTTCCATCCAAACACATCACAATACACATTCTTCTCAGCTGCATATGGGATGTTCTCTAAAATAGACCATATATTAGTGCAAAGAACATGCTTTAGCAAATGCAAAAAAATTAAAATTGCCTATGCATATTATCTGATCATAGTGCACTTGAATTGGAAATTAATGGCAAAAGAATCTCTAAAAACTACATAAACACATGGAAATTAAGTAATACTCTCCTGAAGAACAACCTGTGGTTCATAAATGAAATTAAGGAAGAAATTAAACAGTATGTACAATTAAATGAAAATGCATATACAACATACCAGAACCTGTGGGATGCAATGAAAAGAGTCGTAAGAGAGAAATATATAACAGTGAATTCTCACATCCAGAAAACAGGATGAGCACAAATAAACAACCTCATGTTACACCTCAAACTTCTAGAAAAAGAGGAACAAATAAAGACCAAATAAAGAGGAGCAAATAGAAAGCAGGAAATTACAAAGATCCAAGCTGAAATTAACATAATTAAACTATGAAAACAAAACAAAGAATTAATTAATCAAAGAGTAGATTGTTTTAAAGAACAAACAAAATCAATAAACCCCTAGCTAACCTTATCAAGAAATGAAAAGAAAAAAACCCAAATTCATGCAATTATGAAAGAAAAGGATGAAATTACTACAGATTCTTGTGGAAACTCAGAAGGTCATTAATACCTACTTCAAAAATCTTTACTCATATAGGCTGGAAAACACAGAAGAAATGGACAGATTCTTAGAAACTTAGGAATTATGAAAGCTGAATCAAGAAGATAAAAAAATTACAGTAATACAGTATCAGTTATTGAAACTGAAAATGTAAATAAAAATTTATCAACAGAGAAAAGCCCAGGTCCTTCATGGATTCACAGCTGAATTCTACAAGAAATTTAGAGAAGATTTGATGCCAATACTCCTTAAACTCTTCAATGAAGCATTTGAAAGGGAAGAAAATCTCACTAACTCATTCCTGGTGGCAAGTATTACTCTAGTATCTAACCCAGAGAAAGACTCAACCAAAAGGGGAACTATCAGGAATCACACTAATGAACATCAATGTCAAAATTCTCAATAAAATACTAGCAAACAGCATACATCAAATCATCAAAAGAGTATACATTATAACCAAGTATGATTCATCTCAGGAATGCAGGGATGGCTCAACGTACACAAATCATTACATGTAATACACCATATCAACCGAGTCAAAGACAAAAATCACGTGATCATCTCAATAGATGTAGAAAAAATTTTGATAATCTGCAACACTCATTCATGATAAAAATCCAACCGAAAATCAGAATAGATGGTCTACCTCAACCTGATAAAAGCCATCTATAACAAACCAACAGCCAACATCACACTAAATGGACAAAAACTGACAATTCTCACTCTAAAATCAGGAACAAGACAAGAATGTCCACTATCACCACTCCTGTTCAGGATAGATCTGGAAATATTAGCGAGAGATATTGGACAAGAGAGAGATAAAAGGAATAGGATAAGAAAGGAAGAAGTCAAATAATCATTATTTGCAGGTGACATGATTCTCTACAGGCAAGATACCAAAAAGTCCACCAAAACACTGCTATAGCTAATAAGCATAGATGGATACAAAGTCAGCACTCAAAAATCACCAGCATTCTTACACACAAATAACAAATTCACTGACAGTAAAATTATGAAATTAACACCTCTTACAATAGCATCCAAAAGTATGAAATACTTAGGAATCAATCTAACAAAGGATGTGAAATATCTATATATAGAAAATTATAGTACTCAGAAAAAAAGATATTGAAGAGGTTATCAGAAAATGGAAAGCTATACCTTGCTCTTGGGTATATATAGAAAATTATAGTACTCAGAAAAAAAAGATGGAATAGGCTATCAGGAAATGGAAAGATATACCTTGCTCTTGGGCAGAAAATGGACATATACCTTGACATTGTAAAATGGTCATACTCTGAAAACTGTTATACATATTTAATGCAGGCTCAATCAGATATCATTAGTACACCTCCAACATCTAGAGAAAACATTCCAAAAGTTCATTTGAAAACAGAAAAGAACTAGTAGAGCAAAGGTAATCCTGGAGAGCCAAGGCAAGGCAGAAAGTACCACAATCACGGACTTGAAATTACACTACAGAGGGGGACTTTCAGCCCACTGGCACTGGCCCAGGGAGAGTTGGAGACCATCGTTCCCAGCGGTTGAGTTCCCAGCCAGCTCCCTTGGGCACTGAACTTGGCCTGGCAGATTTCGTGGGCCTCAATGGACCATAACCAGCTTTCTTTCTGTCCAGGAGGCCACGTCTGCACAGGGTGACTTTCAGCCCACTGGAGTTGGCCCAGAGAGAGTTTCAGAGTGTCACTCCAAGTGGCTGAGTTCCCACCCAACTCCCTGAAACACTGGACTAGGCTCGGAAGGTCATGCAGGCCTAACAGAGCCAGGCTCAGCAGCCTTCATTCAGTCCCAGGATCTGAGGGAGCAGGAAGTGATTTCCAACACACCTAGCGGAAGCTGTGGCATGGCACTCAAAGCACAGAAATACAGGAAAATGACAAACAAAAGAACAAAAGGCAATCTTAAACCTCCAGCTCATCTCAAGAAATCCTTGAAGCCATGTACATAGAAGAAAATAGACGACATGCACCTGAAATGAGTGAAATGATATCAACTGAATTAAAGAAGCAACTATGGGAAGGTATGGAGAAATTTAAATAACACATAATTGCCCAGGTAAAAGAAGAAATGAGAAAAGTAGTGAAACAAATAGTGAACGCATCTAGTGAAGACACAGCTAAAATATTAGAGTAACAAAGCTAACCCTCACAGGGTGTCTCCAAATGCTCTTCATGCTCAAAGAATGTTCTAGAAGATAACCTAGCTTTTATTGAATTAATCTGCTTGAAATCTGCTATAAAGTATTGATATAACTTCTTTAGACAGCTTTAATTTAGGTTTGCTACTATGAAGAGTTCTCTTTATCAGTTGTATTCTGGAAACATATATGTGCTTTATTTTACTTTTCTCTTTTTGCTCCGGTACTAAAACATAATGAACAAAATTTTACAAAAGACCAGAAAAATGTGACATCTCCTCTGGATGCCGAAACTTGCAATTCTTTATATGCCAAAGGGTACTATTCCTGATGATACATCATGGATGGGAGCCAAGCCATTAACACTTCAGGTTCACAGTAGCTACACCCAAATAAAAGGCAGGGGTGGCAGGGGTGCTAGTGCCTCCCATGGCTAAAGGGATGCTTTACTTGAATTCATCTTGCAAACGGAGACTGACTTGACTTTAAGGAAATGGAGTAGATTATTGAAGTTGTTGAGTATACTGAAGATTGACAGTGATCCAAGAATGCCTTGAAGCTACTTGTTTTTCAGAACAGTAGTCCCTTGGTGTCATCAACTGTGACCTGAATCTCAACTTTAAATGCTTAGTAGTTTGATTGCAAGGATGATTTTTTTTTATGGTTTCCAGTATTCATGCCCTTTTGTACAACCCTCCCACAAGGACTCTGGCCTTAATCTTGTGTCATAGCCTATTTTGTAGTCCTATGACAAACGGCCTAGTTCTTGGTACTAGATACAAAAAAGGAATTTATTTAGCTCAGTTTTGGGGTCTGAAAATACAAGGTTAGCTAGCTTCACCTGGTTGGCCCTAAAACATGAAGAGTGGCATCATATAATAGGAGGGCATACAGAAAGGGCTGTGAGAGATCAAATGGCAAGACAGTAGGAAGTAGAAGACAAGGATGTGGTCAGACTCATTTTGATATGACAATGCACTTTTGTGGGAATTAACATTGTCCCATAAGAACTACAATAATTCTCTCTTAAGGTGGTGTCATTATAATCTTTCCTCTCTTAAAGGCCCCACCACCTCAATGCATTACATTGTTACATTGAGGACCAAGCTTCAAATACATGAGTCTTTACAGGACACACCGAAGCCATATTTAAACCACAGTCCAAACATCTGACTGCTTTGATCAGTGGGTACATAGCATCACTTATGATAGACAGAGACTTCAAATGTGCTTATAGATTGTGTCTTACCCTCTTACTGTTCCTAAAATCTAACCAACAAGTTGAGCTACTATGCTGGAGGGTGAGATACCATATAAAGATCTGAGATGATCCCATGACAATCACCATGTCACCAGTCAACCTGGCAGCAAATTGCAAGTATATGCCTGAGTCCCAGCAGAATTGTGACAAACTAGATCAAATCATAAGAAATAGCCAGATTAACCTAACCTAAACTGATGACCTGTAGGGAGCAGTGTGATAGCCTCACTGCTGCCGCCACATCCCGCCCTCCTGTGGGCATTTAGTGCGTCTGCCTACATTGCCCATGATCCTCTCTGCCTGGCTGGACATGACTGCGACCTATCTGGTCTCTCCACAACATCTCTGCCTGATGACGACAATTTCCTGCCCTCACCCTATATAAACCATGTTCACTTCCTCAATAAACAAGACTTGATTGGAACTGCTCAACTTGTCTCCATCTCTCTTTCCTCTTGTCCTGCCCCCCATCCCGGTTCCCTCTCCAGGTGAGACCCAGGACTGATCCGCGGGCTGGATCAAGTGGCGCCCATCGTGGCCTCGCCTGGCACAGGAGATCCAATGAGGGACCGTTCTGAAGAAAGCTCTGGCCAGAGTGATCATTTTCAAGGGACTCGTCCCTGTGATCTGTGTGGACGGCCACCTTATGTCTCGCCTGAATCATGGTAGGTGAACAGATTTCTTTTTCCTTTTTGGCATAGGACAAGTACTTAGTGAGCAAGAATTGTTCGTGAATAGCCTTAGGGACGCACTCAAGGTTAGAGGGATTAAGGCTAAAACCAGGAATTTATTACAGTACTATCAGTTCATACATAAGATATGCCCTTGGTTTCCTTTAGAGGGCTCCATTGATATAAAGAGATGGGAAAGAGTAGGAGATGCTCTCAAAGATTATTACAGAGCTTTTGGTCCCAAAAAAATCCCAGTTATCTTTTTCATATTGAACTTTAATTTCTGAGCTGCTGACCCAGCATCATTCAGACCCCCAAATTAACAAAATGTTTACTCAAGGGGAAGCTGCATTGCACTCCTCCCGCAATCCTACCCCAAAGCCACCATCAGACACATTCAATGTGCCCAGTCACCCCAGTTTGGTGATTCTTGATATCCCGGAGCCCCTTCAAGATGGCGACTTGCCACCACTACCTCTTTCTGGAGTGCACGAGGGCACCCAAAATGGCGCCGCCCTGTCCGGCACCCAAAGTGGCGCTGCCCTGTCTGATACTCAAAATGGCGCAGCCACACTCCCTCTTCCATATCGGCTGATATATCCTGACCTTTCCGATTTCCAGGAAGTTGATTGGTCGCAATTAGCAGAGGAGGCTGTTCAATATCATTCCCCTCCCACTGTTGTAGCCCCTGCACTAGCGACACTGGGTCAACCCCCGCCTGGCCTCTGAAAGCCGCTCAGCCCCCCTTCCACCTTTCTCGATTTAGAAACTGAGATTCATTATTTGCAACAACAACTTCAACTTAAACAGGAAAAACAAAGGCTCATTTTACAGCTCCAGTCATTAGATGTGGGCTCTAACCCTCTTTTAGGCATGCCAACAATGATTCTGGTGACAGAAACGATTCACCCTCAGTAACAAACGTCTCAAAAATGGCGTCTCATTTAATGTTCCCAGTAACAGAAGCCACCATGGCTGGTGTTGACCCAAAAAATGGTGGAGAGACAATTCTGCCTTCCCAAGATAATATTAGCCGAAGAAATGACAACAATAAAATGATTAGAGAAAGAGGGAGACCAAAGGGATGAAGTAGACGTGAAGATCAGTCCCCAAGTCAGGAAGATACACGAGATAAAACAGGAGCCACTACAACAACTAGGGGAGATAGAAAGGGACAGCCACCGAGTCTGCACAAATGGGATTTAGAAACTAGTGATAGTGAGGAAAAAAATGACTGTAACCCACATGATAGTGATTCAGAGATAGACTCTCCACCCCCGGGGCCACGGGCTAATAGGGCCCATAAACCGTTCTCTGTAACCGCCCTAAATGAATTAAAAACAGCAGTATCTCAATATGTACCTACGGCGGCTTTTACCCTTGCGGTCCTGGATTCCTTGACCCAAGGTTGGATTACACCTAATGATTGGAGAGATTTAACCAGAGCTACACCCTCAGGGGGCAATTATCTGCTTTGGAAAGTTGAATTCCAAGATCAATGTGAACTTTTAGCCAAAGAAAATGCTAATCAAAAAAATTACTATATCCTTCCCATGTTAACAGGGGCAGGCCGTTATGCAATGCAACAGGCCCAAATGCGATATGAGGCAGGCCTTTTTGCACAAGTTACACTAGCAGCAACTACAGCCTGGAGAAAACTCCCTTCTGGTGGTGGAGTTGCTTCTTCTCTCACAAAAATTAAACAAAAAACCGAAGAGCCTTTTTGTGTCTTTGTTGATCGCCTCCTACAGGCAACTGAGCGTCTTTTTGGTTCCTTGAAAACAACCCTGATCTAATCAAACAATTGGCTTATGAAAATGCAAGTTCTGCCTGTCAGATTGCAATTAAACCACATAAAAAGAAAGAAGATCTTTCAGCTTATATTCCCTTGTGTGCGGATATAGGCCCTGCATATTATCAAGCTCAGGTCACAGCTGCAAGTACGGCTGCAGCCGTAAAGGAGATCCTCTTCACACATAAACAAGGAGGAAAGACAACTAATGGTAAATGTTTTAAATGTGACCAGATGGGCCATTTTGCCAAAGACTCTCTAAATACCCCAAAGCCTCAACATAGTAATCCAAGACCAAAGCCTACAAGTTTATGCCCTAGATGCAGGAGGGGATATCATTGGGCCAATGAGTGTAAGTCAAAAACAGACGCTGATGGCAACCCCCTTCCTCAGCAGGGAAACAGGAATCGGGGTCAACCCCAGACCCCCAATTTGAGGCAGACCCCCAGGGCTATAGGGTTTGTCCCACAACAAAACAACCCAACACAAAACAATCCATTTCGGACCTCCTCCATGCCACACCAGGAAGTGCAGGACTGGACCTCTGTTCCACCTCCAACACAGTATTAACTCCTGACATGGGCCCACAAGCCATTCCTACTGGGATTTGTGGCCCCCTTCCTGAGGGCACATGTGGGTTAATTATTGGACATGGCAGTATAATATCAAAAGGATTACAAATTGTCCCAGGAGTTATAGATAATGACTATACTGGTGAAATCACTGTTATGGCTTCCTCTATCTCTTGTCTGATTTCCATTAGTCAAGGGCAAAGTATTGCTCAATTAGTGCTATTAATTTTGGTCCAAACTCCTAATATAGCCATGGCCTCCTATAGGGGAGATTCTTCCTTTGGGTCTTCAGATATATATTGGGCTCAATTCATTTCCAAGGATAAACTCCTTATGACTTTGTTGCTCAATGGAAAAAGTGTCTCAAGCCTCATAGGTACGGGTGCTGATGACTGTTATTAGAAAGGAAGACTGGCCTCCCACGTGGACCCTAGAGATCACTATGACTCATCTACAAGGGACTGGACAATCCAAAAATCCACAATGTAGTGCCAATCTGCTTACTTGGAAAGATAAAGAAAATAATCAAGGACATATACGGCCCTATGCTGTGGAGGGGCTACCCCTCAATTTGTGGGGCAGAGATTTACTGACCCAGATGGGAATGATGATGGGCAGCCCTAATACCATAGTCACAAAACAAATGCTCACTCAGGGATTCCTCCCTAATCAAGGTTTAGGCAAACAGAGTTCAGACATCAAATCTCCCATATCCCCAACCCATTTCTGATGCCCTAGTGGTATTTACTGATGGCTCCTCTTCTGGAAAATCTGCTTTTCCACCCAAGATAGTGTCACTACTCTCCAAACAGGGACATCTTCTGCACAGCTGGCAGAACTACAGGCTATTCTTGTAGTTTTTACCACTTACCCCAAACAGTCCTTCAACTTATTCATGGACAGTGCCTACCTTGCTCAGTCTGTTCCATTATTAGAAACTGTTGCAACTATAGGTCATACCTCCTCAGCTGCAAATCTATTCAAACAGCTACAAGATATGATTCGGCTTCACCATCACAAGTTTTTTATTGGCCACTTACGAGCTCATTCTGGCCTCCCGGGTCCCCTTGCTCAGGTAAATCATCTGGCTGATGTTGCCACTTAGGTGCAGGTCTTCATGACCCACTTTGAGTCTATGGATGACTCCAGGGTGTCTGAGGCACAACGGGCTCATCAACTACACCACCTCAATGCCCAGACCCTCCACCTTCTCCACAAACTTACCCGGCATCAAACTCGACAGATTGTAAAAAAATTGCCCGTCTTGTGCCATCCACTTACCTGTTCAACACCTAGGAGTCAACCCAAAAGGTTTAATCCCTAATGCCTTATGGCAAATGGATGTTACTCATTTTAATGAATTTGGTAACTTAAAATATATACATGTGATAGTTGGCACATATGGTGGCTTCATTTTTGCCACACTCCAGACTGGAGAAGCTACTAAACATGTGATAGCCCACATGCTGTTGGCTCTTTCTACTCTGGGGTGCCCCCAACAACTCAAAACTGAAAATGGCCCTAGCTATACAAGTGCTTCCTTTGCTCAATTTTGCAAGTGCCTTAATATTCTTCATACAACGGGTATACCTTATAATCCCCAAGGACAAGGCATTGTTGAACATGCACATTGTTTCCTTAAATCCACCATAGACAAAATAAAAGGAGACACATGGTACACAACCAGAGGGTCTCCTAGAAATATCCCTTCAC